>BLSH010455405.1:0-17468 GCA_018402905.1 Glandirana rugosa
GAGTCACTGTTTCCTATATTTTATATTTTATTTTATTTTTCTATGAGCACTTTATCAATGTTTACAGAATACTCAACCGATACTAGCACATCATACTAGCACCTTTTTTCTTCAATATATATTTTATAACCCACTTTTCACACTCAGACAGCGCCATATCCAACTATTGTAGAGTCTGTTGTTTCCCCCCCACAGGGAGGGAGTTATTGGAGGGCAGCAGCTGAGCTTCCATCTATATCCTAAGCGCAATACCACCCCTTTCAAATGTAATCTTACAGATTACAGTGTACTGTATGTGCTGTGTGTGTTTCACTTTTTGAATTTCCCGCCGGTCTCCGTCCCCGTGCGACACTCGCAGGGAACGGAGCCCGACACACAGAGGCATCGGGTGGAGGACACAGCCCGCAGACATGGCGGGGGACATCGCTGGATCCAGGGGACAAGGTAAGTAGCGCTGCCTGGATCCAGCAATGCAATCCCGAGTGTGGCTCGGGGTTATCGCTAATGGTACTGAAATTCCACCCCGAGCCACACTCGGGATTACTGCCAGGGAGGTTAATGGCATCCCAGTCTTAGTCCATAGGGTTCAATATTGAGTTGGCCCACTCTTTGCAGCTATAACAGCTTCAACTCTTCTGGGAAGGCTGTCCACAAGGTTTAGGAATGTCTATGGGAATGTTTGACCATTCTTCCAGAAGCACATTTGTGAGGTCAGGCACTGATTTGGACAAGAAAGCCTGGCTTGCAGTCTCTGCTCTAATTCATCCCAGAGGTATTCTATTGGGTTGAGGTCAGGCCAGTCAAATTCTTCCACCCCAAACTCACTCATCCATGTCTTTATGGACCTTGCTTTGTGCAGTGGCCCAAATAATTTGGTGGAGGGGGGATTATGGTGTGGGTTGTTTTTTAGGGGTTGGGCTTGGCCCCTTAGTTCCAGTGAAGAGAACTCTTAAGGTGTCAGCATACCAAGACATTTTGGACAATTTTATACTCCCAGTTTTGTTGGAACTGTTTTAGCATGGATGAGCGAGTTTGGGGTGGATGAACTTGACTGGCCTGCACAGAGTCCTGACCTCAACCCGATAGAACACCTTTGGGATAAATTCGAGCGGAGACTGCGAGCCAGGCCTTCTCGTCCACATCAGTGCCTGACCTCACAAATGCGCTTCTGGAAGAATGGTCAAACATTCCCATAGACACACTCCTATACCTTGTGGACAGCCTTCCCAGAAGAGTTGAAGCCGTTATAGTTGCAAAGGGTGGGCCAACTCAATATTGAACCCTACGGACTAAGACTGGGATGCCATTAAAGTTCATGTGCATGTAAAGGCAGGCATCCTAAGGCCTCATACACAAGGACGTTTTTTGACGCCGGCGTTTTCTGGCGTTTTTTGCAGCTCTCCATGTTAGTCAATGGCCCCATAAAAATGTCGGCGTTTTTGAGCTGTAGATGGCGTCGGCGTTAGTGAGCTGAAAGTAGAACCCACGGCCATCGCGTTCTGAGGCTGTAATGTTTTGGCATTTTTTGACGCCGACGCCACAAAACGCCAACAAACGCCAACTAATATTGTACCGGCGTTTTCCGGCATTTTTTGACGTCAACATTTTTAGGTTGAAAAATAGCAGAGGGATGATTTTTTTAAAAAAATGCCTATTGACGCCTACGCTCACTAACGCTCACTACGCCGATGCATAACGCCGAAAAATGCTGATTTTTTTTCCTTGACGTCGGGCCTGACGTTTTGTCTATTTTTAAAGATATGCCCGTGTGTATGAGGCCTTAAAGATACGCCGTGTGTATGAGGCCTAATACTTTTGGTAATATAGTGTAGATTGATATATATTTCAAGATTATATAATCAATATAATATTTCTATCAATTTCATTTTTTATACAAATTTATAGCAGTGCATACAAAATCACATATAAATATTTTGTTGACAAATGGTCATTTATAAAGATATGATACTTATATATGATATACTTCCTTTAATTTCCTGCAGGATAACAATAACTCCCTTTATGTACTATGCTTTGTTTTCAAATTCAGGCCCCTGATGCATTTTTAATTTATGGTGTTTATGTATGGAATCATGCAATCTTTTATATCCCTCCTGCTTGCATATCTTTCTCAGTCATGCTTCCATTGGGGGTATTTATTACCATACTCTGGTATAGAGACTATACATACATTTTCCTTGATTATGTTTGCAGAATTTATTTTACGTAAAGAAGAGGTGATAACTGAAAAAACAAATTGCTGCCAATATAGTATTCCATTTCTCACTGAAAATTGTCTACCAGTCTGTCTGAACCACTTATATCCCCAGAAGAACTTGCTCATTAAAGTGGCAGAACACCCACATGTCCATGTCTCTCTATGACTACTCGTCTGAAGACAGATCTCCAGGGATCTCGGCTGGCAAATGGATTCCAGTGTAGGAACAAGCGCTTCTGAAAACTATCTTCATGGTGTTAGATAATTTTACTGAAAGCCAAACTAAAATACTAAAAAAAAAAAAAAAAAAAAAAAAAGCTAATTAAATATACTTGCTGATTCAGATAAACAACGCGCCAGGCATTAGGATAAATGTACACATTTTCAGGCTTTCTTTGATTTTGGATTCATAAAATCTCATTTTAGACATGGAAGAAAAAAATATTCTTAAAGGCAAGCTGCCGCTAATAGAGAAGCTGACAGGATTGGACAGTTCATGAATTAGTAACATTTCAGAAAATTGTGTTACTACTTAGATTAAAGCTGTAATGTAATACAAAAGTCACTTTAGCCACATAAAATAATTGTCTGTAACAATCAGGCCCACGGAGCTCCAACATCATGCAGCTAGTATGTAGAATTGAAACAAAAAGGCATAAAAACAATGGAACTGTTTTTACTTGTAGCAAAAATTTTGAAAGCAAAAATAATGATTTTTCAGTGTCTTAGTGCATTCTACGCACGTCAAAACTAAAAACATTATCAGTACACATCAGTGCTGCCTATCAATGCCCATCATTGCCGCCTATCAGTGCCCATATAGGCTGCCCATCAGTGCCACCTATCAGTGCCCATCAGTGCCACTTATTAAAGCCCATCAGTTCCGCCTATCAGGGCCCATCAGTGCTGCATATCAGTGCCACCTATCAGTGCCCATCAGTGCTGCCTCATCAGTGCCCATCAGTGCTGCCTCATCAGAGCTGCCTCATCAGTGCCCATCAGTGCAGCCTCATCAGTGCCCAACAGTGCTGCATATCAGTGCTGCCTATCAGTGCCCATTAGTGCTGCTTCATAAGTGCCCATCAGTGCAGCCTCATCAGTGCCCAACAGTGCTGCATATCAGTGCTGCCTATCAGTGCCCATCAGTGCTGTCTCATCAGTGCTGCTTCATAAGTACCCATCAGTCCAGCCTCATCAGTGCACATCAGTGAAAGAGAAAACTTACTTATTTACAAAATTTTATAACAGAAACAAAGTAACACTTTTTTTAAAAAAAAATTTCGGTCTTTTTTCATTCGTTTTGCAAAAAATAATAAAAAAAACAGTGGTGATTAAATACCACCAAAAGAAAGCTCTGTCTCATAAAAATGGTAAAAATTTTGTTTGGGTACAGTGTTGCATGAGCGCGCAATTGTCATTCAAAGTGCGACAGCGCTGAAAGCTGAAAATTGGCCTGGGCCGGAAGTGGGTGAAAGTGTCAGATACTGAAGTGGTTAAAAGGCCCTTTATGATGCTGGAAAGACCTGAAAACATATTGTACATATTCCAGTATTAGTCATATACAATGTTCAAACCATAACAGAACTGTCCAACTGTCACATTATATTGAAGGCTGCAGTGATCATGAGTTAATGTAGTCTATTGTGTATGCCATACATTCCTATATCCAGCAGTTAAATGTCCCCGCTACTTTTATTTCTGAACATGCAAGGAATGTATGCTTGCTTACCCTTCTGTTTGCTGTCGGGATATAAAACCAAGCCCTCCATGCATCCAGCTGCTACATCAGTATACATTATAATCTATTTATGTATTGTGTTGTTTCTTTTCTAGATCCTGAATCCTCTGAATATTTGCCGCCTGCTTATTGACCTAGGTCTGTCTGACTTTGTTTTTAGCTCCTGTTAAGCTAGCTGTTGCCTGAAAGCTGGGCAGCTGCTCCACCTTAGGGCAAGAGGCTAGCTGTTATTAGCTTGAGTTCTTCCCCACTCAGCACAGTACAAGGCTACGCTTTTCATCCCTACTCCCTCCCTGTACATAGATCCCGCAACTGTATTCAGAATGTATCCAACACAAGCAAAATAAATAAATGAGATGAAAAGAGAACAGCGATTTTAAAACACATTAGCTCATCTAAGATACTAAGACACTAAACAACTTTGCAAATATAACCTCTCACCCCGGCTTTTCATTTCCTGCTCTTTGAGAGCTGCCATCCCAGACCCGGGGCGGTATAAACACTGCCCTGTGCCTCTGCTTTACTGATTTGTTTCATTCAATGTCCTCACTGCCAGGAGCCGTACATTGTTATTTTTTTGTAGGATAAATGTTGCAATCTTTGGAGATCACTACCAGCTTGAAGCAAGCACCCCTTGCATGACTTTAGCTACAGCATAAGACTTCAGACTACGACTGAGAGCAATAAGTAGTTACATAGTTGCCTAGATGTACATTTCTGCTTCCACTATTGGCTGTCTATAATCACATACACCGATCAGCCATAACATGATGACCAGTGACAGGTAAAGTGAACAGAACTGCAACAAGCAAGTATTGCACCTGCAGCAAGTGAACATGTTGTTCCTGAAGTTGATGTGTTGAAAACAAAAAAAAATGTCCAAGCGTAAGGATGTGGATGACTTTGACAGGGGCTAAATTTTAATAGATTGGGTCAGAGCAATTCCAAAACTGCAGCTTTTTTTGGATAGTCTGCAGTGGGCAGGGACAACCAAAACTGGTCCAAGGAAGGAAAAACGGTGAACCGGCAACAGGGTCACGGGAAGCCAAAGCTCACTGATGCACCGGGGGAACAAAGGCTGGCCCGTGTAGTCTGATTTAATAGGAAAGCCAACGTAGCTCAAATTGCTGAATGCTGGTTACAATCAGGCCCAGACTAGCCATAGGGCACACCAGGCATTTGCCCGGTGGGCCAAAGCAGAATGGAGACAGAATGAAGGGATCACCAGCTGCAGACATTAAAGGAGAAGTCTGGCCTGAGCTTGTTTGACCATACTCCTTCTATGTATCACAGGAGTGCAATTCCTTTTGCACTCCTGTGACCCGTCACAGGAGTCGGGACGGGCATCGCGCCTTCACGACTTCAAGAGTCGGGATCCGCCAGATGCCTGGACCAACAGCCATATCAGCCGCTCAGTGCCTGAGACTGACGATCCCCACCCCTCCACAGCTCAGCGCTCCAGTGAGCGTGGAGGGAGATGAGAGGAGAGCTGCTGATTGACAGCCAGCAGCTCTTTGCGTGGGGATCAGAGAGAACCGAGCCATCGGCGGTGGTCGCTGGCTCGGTTCTCAGTGTACAGACGCTGGGGGACAGATGCAGCATCGGACCAATGCTGCATCCATCTAGGTGAGTATAAAGGGGGAAAAAAGCAAAACCCATACTTTCTTTTAATCTATCTAGTGCAACTTTAACAAGCACTGTGTTTAACCCCCTTAATATGGTATGTTTATTCATTTCCAAATATTGTGGCAAACAAAATCAGATCACCGTGGGGTGTCTAATTTCTGAAAAAGGGTGATTTTGGGGGTTTTCGTACTATTATTGGCATTGTTATTTTCACAGAAAATAAGGGTGTTGGCAGGTGCAGTCTACAATCTCCACTGCAGCTGGTGGTGCTCATCCGCAGCAGCAATGCAGATGGCTTCCTTGGTCATGGGGGTCTTCTGTTCGCTGTCAATCCGCTGGCAAATTGTAAGTGGTACCGGATGCGTGAGCTTCCCGCCGGGCCTGTTTGTGCTGTTAACTTGCTGTTTTAATACAAAGTTATTTGCAAAACAGGACTCTGAATATGAGTGAGTGTTTTATTGGCATGTGCTATTGAAGAGTGGGTTTAATATTACACTTAGAGGCGCCTCTCCCCTTGCTTTTTTACAGTTACATGGAGCATGGTTTCGGCTCCCCCCTGGTGGCTGCCCTAGGTAATTATGGACTCATGGACTTATAGTCATGCCTAGTTTATCTCTTAATTGATACTGATTCATCATTTATATTGTATACATCCACATGTGTTTTTAATATATATGATATTCCAGTTTTTTATTTATCCCATGTACCATCTTACTGGGGCCATCAGAATTACCAGGCTCTGTGCACACACTTGCTGTTGTTGAAAACTGGACCAGACAAACTTGGATCTGGCTGGAATTACCCCCATTGACAATCACAATATTTTGTTTTCAATACATGCTTATCTCTACTGCAAATCTTTGTGTGTAGAAGTGAACAAGTCAGATTGTGCAACGTTAGAACAAGCCAAGCATATATACATAACTTGTACTGTATGTATTATATGTTAATTTATAGAATCATTTCCAAGTTTCATTACTAGAATGTAACCTCTCTCAAGGACAGTCTTCTTTGTTTGCTATGTGGCTATAATAATCTATTCTCATCTTTTCTGAATCATTGCTTGAATTATTTTGTACCTACTTTGATTTTTTTTCCTTGTCTATTTTTCTTTTTTGGATCTTGAATTCAGGCTGTTTACCTGCTTGTGAAGTTTTATTGCTCGTCATGTGACCTGTGACTTTCCAACTCTCTTTATGGCTATTTCAGTACTTTATTTATTACTCTGTCTATTTCCTACCCATTTAATGCCTCAGCTGTTGCTATGTGGTGGGCAGCTGCTCTCACCCTTAGGCTGAACCCGAGGAGAAGGCTAGCTGTTGCAAGCTTGTAGACTACTTCAGTATGGTTCCTGCCCTTGCTAGGTTTGTATGGGTGCCTCATCATGACAGATCTGTTTGAATAAAATGCTGATCTCTGTTTCAGATTGGACAGAAAATACTTACACATATATGTGTTTAGCTGAGGTGTGCACATACAGAAAGTGTATGTAAACCCTAACAATTATCTGCTCTTATTTGATACCTATTATTTTGCTGAGCTCCAGGATACATGATAACTTGCTTTATAAGAGCCAACAGATATGTACATTACAAAGTTTACAGTAAGGGTGTCCATTTATAAGAAAAATCCTAACACTTTAATTTACCTATGATGACCCTCAGCTCTATTAGTTATAATGCAGCATTTTTCTAGAAATACTTCAATCAGAAAAATACTGCATTATGGCCACTAGATGGAGCTAATCATAGGAATCAAACTATCAAGCAAAATATGGTTAGAATTTGCGACAGCTGAACGAATGCTTGTAATATTCGTCCAGAGATTTTTTTCCTTTTAAATGCCCCTTGGACTACCCTATTTAGTAGAAATTTACCTTAGAAAAATCTGTGATGTCTTTGCTCCCATTGAACAAATGGAGCACTGGCTGAGAACCCAGAGGAGATAGCATAGAGGTGGATACATCATGTCTGCTCTTATTCATACAAACAAAGCCAAATGTTGGTAAGGAAGCACCTTTATACACATTCCTTAAAAATTCTGCATGAACTTAAAGTGGATGTAAGCCAGATTCATGAAATCTGACCTAGGCACATAGCCACATATATCTGCAGTGTTTACTTAGCTCTCTCTAAAACACCAAATCCCGCGTCTTTCTGCTGTTTTGTTGCTCTATTATCAGCATGATAACTTCTAACAAGCTCTCCGTCAACCAAGATAAAACCAGCCTGAAATTTGTGTTGGGGAGGGTTGCGTTAAATAGATTAGCAGTGAGCTTGTCTTGTCACAGCACAGCTCTGCACATTCCTTCCTTCCTCTACCTCTGTGGAAGGGGGTGTGTGCCTTTCCTCCAATCAGCTGTCTCCCAGTGTATGCCAAGAATCCACTTCTACTGCTGAATGAGGAAGTAAAAATTCTAACCCAATGTTAGAATTCTAAAGAATACAGCAAGCCGAAGACAGAAGATATGCATGTAAAACGTATGAAGGGAGATTTGTTTCATCCCTGTGTAACATCTGAGGCTGTTCACTTCACTGGGTATAGGAGAGGATTTATACCCACTTTAAGCTTTAAATATGCATTTGAAAGCACTTTATTATATACATATATTTATGTGCAAAAAAAAAAAAACCTCTTGATCCAGCCAGAAATCTAGTAAAGGTTATGATGTCCTGTGTACTTAACGTTTATTGCAATGTTTTCAGTTTCAGCATTGTTCCTAGTTTTACTACAGTACACATACCCAGATGTTATAGAGAAATGGAGAGGGGGAAGTATTCTGCAGTACTGTCCTAGATGCACTAGAGGTGTGAGGGTTGTCACCATAGGACAGAAAGTGTAACAGCCAAAATCACCAGGCCTGGTTCAGAACTGGTATGCTGCAAAATATTACATTTACTCACTGGGATTAGATACAGTTTAACAGTCCACACTGATCCACGTGGTGCTGACATTTTACCTGTTTATT
Organism: Glandirana rugosa; assembly: GCA_018402905.1. Lineage (NCBI taxonomy): Eukaryota > Metazoa > Chordata > Amphibia > Anura > Ranidae > Glandirana > Glandirana rugosa. Next base: position 8,551 of record BLSH010455405.1, read on the forward strand.
ATTATTATAATTATAATAGTTGTTATTGTCAAAATAATAATAATAATTGTACCTTTTATTGAATGTTCATCTAACCCTTAAAGGAACTGAGGTGGACTCATTACAGGAAATAATTCCTTCAAATTTTACATTTTATGGACTTGCTTGCCACATTGACCGAAGAAAACAGAAGAAAGCAGCCTTAAAAGTAAAAAAAATAAAAACAACTGTGTGAGGCATCCAGCTGCTAGATCCTATTGTTAATGCCAGCTCTGTCAGTGACCCACTTTACCCCAAGTATTGGTGCAACAGCATGTTTTCCTGCTTACATTGATGGACAGCAAATATCACTGTAATTCGCTTAGACACCAGGCTTCCTCGGTGTGTATGGAAAATGCAGATAGATACACCCACAGACAGATCAATCAATAGATAGATAGATAGATAGAGCGATTTGACACATTGGCATAAAGATAGGCATGGATAAGAGCAGAACAGAGTGGGGGGGGGGGGGGTGCAGTCTGAACCAGGTGCCGACTTTCTGTGGGGTACTGCACTGTGTGCGCTACCTAATCCTGACCCCTGCACTATGTGCGATAAGCACTACTGAACCCTGCACTCCCTGCTTTTTTGCACCCCTGAGCACTACAATCTGCACTACATACTCTTCTCCCTTTCACTCAATGAGTTACGCATACCTGAGCCCTGTACTCTGTGCATTACCCACCCTTAACTCCAGAGGCGTAACTAGAACCCTCATGGCCCAGATGTAAGAAATTTTGAAGGCTCCCCTTGACCCCTGGCCAGGGCCCTTCCTCTTCCCACTGATCCTGGGGCCCTTTACTCCCACTTTCACAAGTTCTGCAGTGGGCCCCCTTTCTGCCATCTTCGGGCCTCCCCATAATGGTGAAATGTCAGGGCCTGGTCGCAATTGCAACTTTTTGCAATCCTGATAGTTACCTCACTGGTGTCAGTAGTTTTTAATTTTTATTTTAATTGTATTATTTTTTTACCATTTAATTTAATTTAATTTCTTTTACAATTGAATTTTTTTATTTTTTACATTTTTTTAGGAGCCTTGTTGGGGGGGCTTTGATGAGATATCAGGGGTCTAAGCAAACCTCAGCCCTCAATCTCCATCTGTGTAGCCTTAGCTGCACAGAATGAATGGACAGGAATAGTTGTGTACTGAGCCTCCCATTCATTCAGAAACGGAAGTATAGTTAAAACGGTTTACTATGCTTCAGTTATGAATGAACCTATTGGTACCAACCACTGGCTATGTCCATTCAGAAAAGGAAGTAGCCGGTAAATGACAAATTTACTGACTCGTTCCCATCTCTCCATCATGACACATCTTCTACATCAGCTGGCAGGAGAGAGAAGGGGGGAAGACAGCAGTTCTGTGTGTGTGTTGGGGGGGGGGGGGATCCAGGGAAGCACACAGGGACCCTGGGAACAGCAAAACACAATAGGAGGGGTGGCGGGGGCAGCATATAGAGGAACAAATCTCCTGCATTAGGAGGAAAATTGGGGAGATTGGTTCTTCTAAATGCCGCCTCCGCCATCCCTCCTATCCAGGTGTACAAGGGAGGCACACGGGCCCCCTGGAGCATGGGGCCCGGTTGCAACTGGAACCCCTGTAGTTACGTCCCTGCTTAACTCTTGCGCTACCTGCATTACCCACCGCTGACTCCTGCACACTCCACATTACCCAATGTTGACCTTGCACTCTCTGTGCAACACACCCCCAACCCCTCAACCTGTGTGACATGCACTCTCAAACCCTGCAAAACAGACATTATGTTGTACATTTCATACTCCTGACTACTGCACTATGTACGCTCGGCTGTATATGACATACGCCTGAACACTGCACTCTAAGTATGTTATATACTCCTGGCCGTCTTTAAGGAAGGCTGTATGTAGAAAAGCATATGTGATGGAACAGAATAATTTTTAAAAAATGCAAGGGTTGAGGTTTATATGGGTCTCATACACTCTCACTTGTGGCAGTCACTAAAGCATATTTTGTGGATAAAGGGACTATGGCCCGTTTTGTTGAGTCCTGCCCCTTTAAGCTCCTCCCACTGCTAGCACAACCTGATTGACCTGACAATTCAATGCAGTGTGCAGGGTTTTATTACATCGGATCGTTGTGTGTGTGTGTGTGTGTGTGTGTGGGGGGGATGTTGAAGTTGAAAAATCATTGGCCATGGATACCAGATATGCTAGGCAAACCACACGAACAGAAGATTCAGAGAGAAATGTGCGGTACAAGAAAAAAGATAGCAATTCTGACTTACCTAGTGAGTTCCTTGTCATGGAATACAGCACAGGAAGCAGGTCTTGTAATCATAGACCACAGGTTAGATGCTCCTACCTTCAGTTAATTGGACATAGGCAAAAACTTTGCTAGGACCACCCCTAGAGCATACCAATGTAATTCTCCCCAATTTGTAAGGCCCCATTTTTTAGCAAACAATAAGGAGTGATCAATACAGAGCAGTGAAGGACCTGTGTCCTGTATTGTACTCCATGATAAGGAATTTACAGACAAGTAAAATATACTATTATCTTAATCATACAGTACAAGACAAAGGACTTGTATTTATAGGACACCACAGGATGTATCCAGGCAATAAAACTGAGGGTGGGCAACAACATAGCAACAGAGAACTGCCAACAGGCCCACAAAAAACACAAAGGATTAAAAGAACGAGAAAAGCGAGAAAAAAAATACGCAGATAACAGCTTGAGGCACCTTGAGACTGAAGCTTACATCAGCCTGAACTTGCCCCTGGTAGAACTTGGAAAATGGGCCAACAGAAGACCAAGTGGTGGCATTGCAAATCTGGGATACAGATTAGCCCAAGAAAGTGGAATGGGCACTGATGGTAAAGGCAGGAACCTTTTCCTTAAGGGAGTAGGGCCTAGGGATGAGTTGTTTCATCAACTTGGCAATGGTGGATGTAGGAGCAGGGTGTCCTATATGAGGACCTTCAGGTAAAACAGAAGGGGACTCTGTCTTGCAAGAAGTTCTCATGGCTGCCCTGGAGACTCTGACAACCCTAGCCACATCCAAACAATGTAAGGCCATTTCCATGGCATTTTTTGGGGTATTACAGAGGAAAGAGAGGGCAATGTTATATTAGGTTGTAAAAAAGAGACCACCTTAGGAATAAAGTTACGTTTTGGGATCAGAATCCCATTGTCCTTGTGTAAAACAAGACATTTTTTTTTTACAGTAGAAAGCTGTTAACTCAGAAATACATCTAACAGATGTGATGGTAACCAAGAAGGCAACATTATAGGCAGGGCTTTTTTTCCTCAGAGGATAGGTGTAGGAACTTACGCCTTCTGACTCAGCCTTCATTTCAGCCCCCTACCCACCTCTGAGCAATGGTTCCGCCTCCTACCTACCTCCCAGTACTGCCCCTTTTAGAGAATACAGAACCAAGTATCATTTTGTGCTACTATGCTACTGTGCTACTATGTGATTGGCACAGAATTTGTTAATGATAACAAGAAAGACAGTTAAATAGATCTCCTGCTGTGAGCGACAACAGACCCCACCCCAGCAGCAGAAGTGCCCCCATCAGAAACAATAGACCACTCTCAGCAACAATGCCTTCCCTGCAAACAAAATACCACCCCAGCAACAATAGACCCCCAGGGGCAACAACAGATCTCCCAGCAGCCAGAATCAATACACCCACCAGCAACAACAGACCTCTCTGTAAACAGTAGATCCCTCCCAGCAACAATTGACCCCCCCACCAGCAAGAATAGACCCACCCAGCAACAATAGAACTCCATGCAAAAATAGATCCCCTCCAGCAATAGCAGATTTCCCCCAACAGCCAGCATCAATAGACCCTCCAGTACACCCCAGCACTCCTTTCCATTATATACATTCATTGCTCAGGTCCCAGAACTGCATTCCCCCCGCATTCGCTACTGAAAAAAAGCCCTGATTATAGGTAAGGTCCTTTAAAAAGAATGTCCCTAATTGGTTTAAAGAAATGGTTTCTGAAGGGCAGGGAGCACCAGGTTGAGATACCAAGGGGGGTTGAATTGGGGGAAATATGGGAGCAACTCTCTGCAGAGGAATCTTGATAAGGGATTTTGAGGCAAGACGTTTCTTCAAGAGGATGGATTAGGCAGAAACCTGAACCTTGAGGGTACTCAGGGCCAGATGCTGGTCAACACCAGTCTGAAGGAAGTGCAAAATTCCAATGATAAAATATTCCCTGGGGTTAATCCTTCTGTTCTTGCACCATGCAAAGAAAGTCTTCCATGTTTGATCATAAATCTTGCGGAAGTTGGTAAAAGATACCCCAATCCTTTAGGACTTGGGTTTCAACAGCCATCCAACAGTCAACTGAGAAGCAGGGTGGAACAAGGGCCCTGGGGCCAGTAAGCCTGATCTGTTTGGAAGAGGCCAATGCTCATCTACCAGAAATCTGAATAGGTCTGTGCACTACATTTTTCAGGACCACTTTGGTGCAATGAGAATCAGACCCTTTCCTCTGTTATCTTAAGCAGCAGTCAAGGGAGGGTCTTCATCAGAGGGAAGGCATAAACCAGTTGAAATTATGTCCAAGGATTTAACAGAGCATCTACTATTAAGGCTGGAGATCCCTTGTAGTGGCCATGAACTTGAATGGAGTGTTGTTGAACATGGTGGGCAGAATGTTCACATTTGATTTACCTCACTTTAGAGGTTTTGAAAGATTTTAAGGTGCAGAGACCACTGTCCTGGGTCTAGGAAGGTTTCTGTCTATATAAATATTAGATTCATTTCTTTTAGGGCTAAGCTTCTGGTGCCCCCATGATGATTTATGTAGGCAGACTTGTAGAAGGGAGGTCCAATGTTTTAGAAGCAAATCTGATGATCCAGAATGTTAATGGGGAGTTTTGACACCTGTTGGGACCATGTCCCCTGATTGTTGTAGAGTTGTAAACTCTACAACAGCCTGTGAGGCTCACATCGGTCATTACAATCTTCCAAGTCAAGTGAAGGAATGACTTTCCCAATTCCAAGGTAGGATTCAAGATCCATCGGGGAAAGCTTTATTTGGCTGGACAGAATCATTGGGCGATCCCAGGATTGGATTAGCTTGGTTTATGTCTTGAGGATGTTGAATTAAAGGGGAGTGAAACTGGGCAAAGGGAATTGTTTTGAAGAAGGGCCACTGTTAGGAGAAAATCGTCAGTCTGAGTCTTTTAGCACAGATGAACTCGCCCGTGCGTGCTCACGCGCGCGCGCGCTCCCGTGCCAGAAACGCAGCCAAACGGCGCTATTTGAATCCCCTGCACCTGTCAGCAAGTGATGTCCGTTCTACAGCGTCTGAGTACCTGTGAGCCCCAGCTCTGTTCCTGTATTCCTGCTCCTGTGTTGCTACCTGTTTTCCTGATCCGAACTGGCTTGACCTGACCCGCTGATTATCTGCCTGCACCGACCCCGGCTATCCACAACCATCCGTTTGTCTGAACCCTCTGTACTTCTGCTGCTAGCCTGTTAACAAACCTTGCTTGGACTTGACCACTCTCTGCCTGAACCCCTTGCACCGCACAACCCGCTAGTTGCCGACCCAGCCTGGACGACCATTCTTCTGACCTGCGCGACTAACTGGAGTTTCACACCACCACCAGTGACCATCCTGCCCTCATGCCATCCCGCACTCTTGGGCTCCCTGCCTGCTCTACCAGGGACCCCTGATTCGGGTGCGCAAGAGCGGTTGTTCCCTGCACACGCCAGACTCCACCACCAGGACCGTGACAGCCACTATATCGGCCCAGAACCCCTCATGATAAAGCAAATTGAGGGTGTCACTGTGACCTGGGGATCCGACAGCTGGACTATAGGGTGGCGAGAGACCTTTCTTCCATCCATGGAGTTCTTTTTGCAGCATTAGAAATTATAAATGGACCAATAACTGCACTTCATGGTGCCATATAGCTGTGTAGTGTAGAGTGGAGAATGATTAGCATTATCCCTATTCACTATAAATACCCTGCTAAATAAATACACTTTATTATTATTATTAAGTACACTGCAGTGTCAATATAAATAGTTAGTGAGGTCCATTGCAACGCCATGTATTTTATGAAGCTGCCAAACCTGGCTAATCTCTGGTACAGACTGTGCTGTTTTTCACTCTCGGTAGCTTCTTGGTATTTGCAATTTTATGCTTCCGGCAATTAAAAAATGTTGGGCGTTGAGTGCACTGATTGGCATCACTGAATATTCTGAATACCACTGCGCACCCATGATCTTCACGTCATCTGATAGCAGGCCTGTCATGGATGATGCAATTAGGTTTTTTGCAGTAATTTGTGGTAGCTTGATGTGTAAATTGCAGGGAATGGTTACCTAGAGATGCACTGAATTACAATAAGACCAAAACAATGCATTGTCACAGCATGTACACTGTAGCATTATAAGCGTGCAACTATTTTTACAGTATTTTGCGTTTTCTTTCCCTGTGACAGAAGTTATTTTTTTCTGTCTGGGAAAATGAGAGTGGACCTTCCAGTTTCATACATGAAAATGATATCTAATTAGCTGGTTGGGTATTTTTAAAATGTATAAACCTGCATTTTACCATTTTGCTGTGAGAATAAGGGATGAAGAAGCAAATCATACTGCTATATGTCTTTTCTTTAAGTTTTAGTGGCCTGTCACATTTCACTGTGCTGGAAAATAGCAGCCTGCAATGTTATCACTAATTAGCTGACAAGGCATTTTAAACTCAGAGCAGAAATTACTAATGGATTTATCAGTGCTTCCTCTAATCCAGTACGGCACCTGTAACTGCACTGGAGCCTTAAATAGAATTTACACAGTTACAGCAGAAGAGTTGGCATTATTTTTACATATAAAATTCAGCCTTTATTAGACCATTGCCCGTATACTGACATCAGGGCAAACTAATTAAAAAGCACGCCTATGTGTTGGAAATCCACCCATTTTATGTGGATTAGCAAGATTGATTGCACTAGGCAAATGGAAGAACTGTGCAAATAACATACATTTATTTTGTCTCTGTCTGACATATTTTATGTTTGGATAGAGTGGTAAACGGTAAGACTTTGTGTCAAGTTTTTATTTCAGTCTGTATCCCTAATGGGGCAATTCATTTCCTCACCTTCACTGTGTTTTGTTTTTTTGAATCTACAGGGTGGGCCATTTATATGGATACACCTTAATAAAATGGGAATGGGAATAGTTGGTGATATTAACTTCCTGTTTGTGGCAAATTAGTATATGTGAGGGGGGGAAACTTTTCAAGATGGGTGGTGACCATGGCGGCCATTTTGAAGTTGGCCATTTTGAATCCAACTTTTGTTTATTCAATAGGAAGAGGTTCATGTGACACATCAAACTTATTGGGAATTTCACAAGAAAAACAATGGTGTGCTTGGTTTTAATGTAACTTTATTCTTTCATGAGTTATTTACAAGTTTCTCTTTGTTTACAGCCATTGACATGTTGCCGAGGTTAACACGTACGGAGCGGATAGAAATTGTGTTGATGTCTGGTGAACGCAGTAACTGGGTCATTGCAGCAGATTTCAATGCAAGACAGACTACGAGACCACCCATCTCCCATTCTGCAGTTAGCAAACTGCTTGCTAAGTTTTGTGAAACTGGTTCATTGTTGGATTTGCCAAAATGTGGACGCATGAAATCTGTCACTAATGAAGAAACATCAGTGGCTGTCCTAGCTTCATTCAGCAAGAGCCCACAGCGTAGCACACACCGCATGTCACTGGAGAGTGGCATTAGTCGAACATCCCTTCAGCGGATATTAGCTACTCACAAATGGCACCCTTACAAACTCCAGCTACTGCATCATCTCAAGAAGGATGACCCAGATCGGCACACTGAATTTGCAGAATGGGCAAAACAAAAATTGGAACAGGACCCTCAGTTTACACAGAAGATTTTGTTCAGTGATGAGGCAAACTTTTTTGTGAATTGTGAAGTTAACAAACAAAACCACCGCTATTGGTCTGACACTAACCCACATTGGATAGATCCCTCCAAGACTGTTGGAACCAAAAAATTGATGGTATGGTGTGGTATATGGGGTACAAAGATAGTGGGGCCATTCTTCATCAATGGAAACCTCAAGGCCACTGGATATGCGAAATTGCTACATGATGATGTATTTCCCTCTTTATGCACTGAAGCTGGCACATTCCCTGAGTTTTTCCAGCAAGATGGTGCACCACCACATTATAGGTGTCAGGTCCGAGCATTCCTAGATGAACAGTTTCCTGGAAAGTGGATTGGTCGTCGTGGGCCAATTGAATGGCCTCCAAGATCTCCTGATCTGACCCCCTTAGACTTTTATCTTTGGGGTCATCTGAAGGCAGTTGTCTATGCTGTGAAGATACGAGATGTGCAGCACCTGAAACTACGGATACTGGAAGCCTGTGCTAGCATTTCTCCTGCGGTGTTGCGATCAGTGTGTGAAGAGTGGGAGAAGAGGGTTGCATTGACAATCCAACACAATAGGCAGCACATTGAACACATTTTATAAGTGGTCAGAAACTTGTAAATAACTCATGAAAGAATAAAGTTACGTTAAAACCAAGCACACCGTTGTTTTTCTTGTGAAATTCCCAATAAGTTTGTTTATTTCTTCCTATTGAAAAAACAAAAGTTGGATTCAAAATGGCCAACTTCAAAATGGCCGCCATGGTTACCACCCATCTTGAAAAGTTTCCCCCCTCACATATACTAATGTGCCACAAACAGGAAGTTAATATCACCAACCATTCCCATTTTATTAAGGTGTATCCATATAAATGGCCCACCCTGTACCGTGGTGCAAAAACCTGAAATAGCAAAACCATTAAAGCGGTTGTTTACCCTATTTTATGACTTTTACCTACAGGTAAGCCTATAATAAGGCTTACCTGTAG
>BLSH010455405.1:22771-44094 GCA_018402905.1 Glandirana rugosa
CCTATTTCCCACACTCAGGAGTTAGAATGGGACTGTAGATCCCCCTCCTCTAAGGAAGGGGGGGGGAGAAGTCCTCTCTGGGAGCTGAGTTATAAGCTACCAGCCGAGGTCGACTGGAACTTCTTGACCCATACGGTCCGGAAGACCGATCCTTCTGGTAACCATGGGATACAGGGACAGTCCTCGGAACACGGGGTCGACTAGTCCCTCTCCAGGATGGGGAAGCCACCCACCCGATTTCGTGTGGGAAATCACACACAAAGTGTACGTGCAAAAACAAGTGAATTTCGCCAACAGATGGGTAATTTTTTTTATTTTTTTATTTTTGGACGTTCATCTCAACTCGCTTGGAGACCTTCGTGCGATCGTTCGGGTTCCGTCCGGACCCGGACCCGGACTTTGTCCCGAAGTTCGGACGGACCAGCAGAACCCGAACTTCCAGAGGTTCGCTCAACTCTACTTGCAGGTTTTTATTTTTTTATTTTTTTTAATGGGTAGACAACCGCTTTAAGTGAACAAAAACGTGCATGTGAAACACACACTAAAGGGTGTGCTTTAGCCCACCCACCGAAGGGGTAGGACCTCTCCCTGATCAGCTGGGGCACAAGGCTCCTGACAGGGACATAGGGTACCAATGGTCTTCCTAGCCAGAAGGCCTGGCATACCCAGTTCTTCAAGGTCAGCTGGAGCCGACCATCGAATATTGAGTCGAGGGTCTCTCCTGAAGAGGGGGGGGGAAGGAATCTCCTCCCCCTAGATGTCAGGGTAAGATTGAGGACTCACACCCTTTATCCTAGTGAGAAAAAAACACACAGTGAAAGTAACAAACAGTGGAGTTAAAATAAATTAAAATAAATTAAAATAAATAAGTGGCTATAAATAAGGTGCACTGGCCGGGCCCTGAGGCCCAGAAGAAAAAACTGCCCCAGAATTAGCCAAAAATGCCCAGCCCCTAAAAGCGCAGTGCAGAAAAGGTTTTAGTGACTGTGACCATGTGCCTTTTCACACAGTGAGGTCCCACACCCAAGTATTACTAAGAGCACCCCTAGGGCGACCACTCCCAGGGGACACATAGACCGCAGACTCTCTACCTTCCCAGCCCATGGCCAGACAAGGTAGATCCACTCAAATCAGGAGGAACTGGGCTCTTCCAGTTTTCCTGGGGAATCACTCTTGGGCCCTGACTGCCTGCGAGTGCCTGGATTTCTTTTCCAGCCGGTACTAGCCCTCCAAACCCCCATCACTCCAGCGGGAGTACATTACCAGCCACTCCAGCTCCCGGTCAAGCCAGAATGACAGCACAGTACCCCTATTGGACACTCATAAGAACAGATACTACACTTGATCTTAGCCAAAAGGTCGAGATGTGATCACCTTTACTTTGTACTAGTGACTATTGTCACCAAGAATGAAAGTGAGGGGAAATCCAACAGTTCAGAGACTTCCCCAGAACAAGAGGTAAACAACAGTCTTCCTATGGAGACATCTGTTCTTGGAACAGGGTGCTTTTCGTCTTTTTTTTTGTAGCAACAAAATCACTTTAAGTCCTCAAAATAGTACAGGAAACATGTTTATTAAATATGCCCTGCTAGACTTAATGAAAATAAATGGGTTGGTATGCAAGCTTTGAACAGATGGACCTCTTTATTTCTCCTTCCTTACCTTTCATCTGCTCTATAAATTTTCCTTTTTTACCTTCTCTCTTGTGGGTCCCTCGGCAACATTAAGGGCCCTTTTATGCTGCATGTATCTTCATATGCCCTTATGCATGTTTTATGTGCAATGATTTTTATACACTTTATGGCTTGCGTTTTTTTAATATGTTATGCAAACCGAGGTGACAAATATTTAAGAGCAGAGATTGTTGATGGTGCAGCTGCATTCGTGGTACCTTTTGCTAAGAGATCAATAAAGCATCAGTGATGCCAGTTAGAGGAAAACACAAGCCCTGGAACATTTCTGGCAAGTTGTAATTGTTATAAAGATCAAAGCCTAAGTCCAGGTTTCATTTAACTATAGTTTGTTTGGACCAAGCTGGTCTAAACAGACTATTACCATCACTAACAGATGTGACTGCAGAATAAACTGTAGGTAGCATCAGCTACATACAATATACAGTGCTGTGTTACAGCTGCAGTGCCGGCACTTCCTGTCCCCTTCCTGGAACAAAATCCAGCTGAGCATTGCACGCCCATTCACAGAAAGTCTTGTCAATTGATACAAGGATTTGACTGATTGGCTGAGGGGGAGGTTGTGATGTAATTCGCCCGCCTCTCCACCTCAGCTATTCAGGTGAAACCTTAGAAGCCAGGAAAAGCACTTAGTTTTGTTCTGGGAAGAGGAATGTTGCCGATACACAGCACAGCATACTGTATGAAGCAGATGGAAAGAAATAGATCACTTGGTCCAAACAAACTATTTAAAATTAAATGAAACCTAGAATTAGGCTTGAAAGTAAAATTATAGGCAAAACTGTTTTTTTTCATTTTGCATAAAATAAGGGAGGGTTATAACCCCTGTCGGATTTTTTTTTTGCCACCTGTGTCCCATTGCAGACATTTACCTTCACTTCCTGTCCCATACAGGAAGTGAGAGGAAATCCCTGTGAATTAAAGTAGCCATCCCCAGGTCACCAGAAGTAGTGTTCCCATTGCAAAATTTTCCCTCTGTTACTTTTCTGGGGACAATCCAAAATTTGGGATTTTCTTTAACTTTTACTTTCAATGATAATGGTAAACAGGACCAATAGAGAGGGTGAATCTCCTTAACCAGTTGCCGGCCGCCCACCGTGGCTTGACGGCGGCAACATGGTTCGCTATCACAAAATGACGTCACCTGACGGCAGCCGCGAGAACGAGTATTGTGAACCGCACGCTCACTGTGTACCGGGGGGCTTGGGAGCGGGTGCGGCGGGTTACCCGCAATCACCCCCCCCCCCCCCCCGGAGCGACAGAACGGAGGTCCGTGTATGTAAACACTGATCTCCTTTCTGACAGAGGGGGGGAAGGGATGTGATCACAGGCTCCCTGTATATGGGAGCCGTGATCACTCCCCTCCCCTCCCCCTGCCAGCCCAGCCCCCATACAGTTAGAACAAACTAAGGGAACACAGTTAACCCTTCGAGCGCCCCCTCCAGGTTAACCCTATCACTGCCAATGGTATTTACACAGTAATCCGTGCATTTTCATAGCACTGATCGCTGTATAAATGCCAATGGTCCCAAAAAAGTGTCAAAATGGTCCGACATGTCTGCCCCAATATCGCAGTCCCGAATAAAATCACATATTGACGCCATTACTGGTAAAATATTTAAAAAAAATAAAAACCCAATAAATTCATTCTCATCATTCGTAAATGCTGCAACTTTAGCGCAAACCAATCAATAAAAACGCTGATTGCAATTTTTTTACCAAAAATATGAGGAAGAATATAAATCGGCCAAAACCGATGAAAAAAATACTTTTTAATATTTTTTTTGGATATGTATTTTAGCAAAATGTACGAAATATTGTTTTTTTTTTTTTGCAAAATTGTCGCTCTTCTTTTGTTTATAGCGGTGATCAGAAATGACACAGAGGGGATCAAATACCACCAAAAGAACGCTCTATTTGTGGGGAAAAAAGAACGCAAATTTTGTTTGGGTACCACGTCGCACGACCGCACAATTGTCAGTTAAAGTGACACCGTGCCGAATCGCAAAAAGTGCTCTGGTCCTAAAGTGGGAAATCCTTCCGGGGCTGAAGTGGTTAACAGGGTCACAGAGAACAATACAATCTGACAGGGGTTCTAATCCCTCTCCACTCTATCCAAATCTAAAAAAAAAAGTTTTGCCTTTAGTTATATTTTAATCTTTTGGTTTGACCAATTATATTTACTAATCTACTAAGTGATTGTAAACTTATTTTTTTAAAATAAAAAACATGTCATACTTACTAGCACTGTGCAATGGTTCTGCACAGAGCAGCCCCAATCCTGCTCTTCTAGGGTCCCCCACCGACGCTCCTGGTTGTTTCTTGGTGTGCCAGCATAGGAAGCCGCTTCCTATGGTGGCACACCTGCGGGCTCGATCTCAAGCCAAGCTGCAAAACATAGTGCGGCTCGGCCCCACCCTTGAAAACAGCATTGGATCGAGACTGGGCAGTAAAAGAAAACTTTCTACCTTTATAACCACTTTATTTATACTTGCTTTTTTAAAAGTAAGTTGGATAACACCTACTTTATATTTGTTACATGTTCCCATTTAAATAGCATAAAAAATATCTAAAAATTGCAGCTCACCAGTTATAGATGCTCTATTCTGGAAACTCCAGCACAAAAAATCCTACTAGTTCTCTTTGTTTATGAGGGGCTGGGAAGCTGTGTTTGCCATGATTGACCCTGTCTGTACTGTGAAGGCAGATCCTCTTTATCAGTTGTAAATTCGATTTGAACACAGTTTTTCCCATCAAAAAGTTAAAGGTTAAGAAGCTGGGCTTCTTCATTGTAGGTTAATGAGAGGGAGCTCACCCTGTCCTCAGGACAGACTGCCCCTGCATTGCTCAGAAATCCTTGCAGTCAGCCATGAGGCCTTCTCTTGAAAAACATCTAAAAGGTAAGAAATATTTAAAGGAGTTGTAAAGGCAGAAGGCTGTTTATCTTAACGCATTGTATGCATTAAGATAAAACACCTTCTGTGTGCAACAGCCCCCCCCCCCACCCCCCTTAATTACTTACCTGAGCCCCTTCTCTCTGCAGCAATGTCCACAAGTGTCTTAGCTGTCCCAGACAATCCTCCTGATTGGCTGAGACACAGCAGTGGCGCCACTGGCTCCTGCGGCTGTCAATCAAAATCATTCAGCCAATTAGGGGAGAGAGGGGGCGGGGCCAGGTCAGGGCTCCATGTCCGAATGGGCACAGGGAGCTGTGACATGGCTTGTGTGCCCCCATAGAAAACTGTTGGCTGAGGGGGCACTCGATAGGAGGGAGGGGCCAGGAGCACAGAAGAGGGACCCGAGAAGAGAAGGATCCCGGCTGCTCTGTGCAAATTCAACTGCACAAAGGAGGTCAGTATAACATGTTTGTTATAAAAAACAAAACAAAAAAAACGAGCCTTTACAATCACTTAAAAAAAAAAAAATATGTATGCTGTGTGAATGAATGGGAACACATAAAAAACATATAGTAGGGTTTTCTCAAATTTGACTGCAGAAGGGGAAATTAAGCATAACTCTAACTTTCAGTAAATTTTGAACGTTTTACCATTACAACAATCTAATTGTTTTCTCTTTTTATTACTCCTTGATTTATCTCACCTCTCTGCTTTTTACTGGTATACACATAAATACATGTTTGGCTAGATTAAGGGGTGTTCTTTTACCTAGAGTTCCCCTTTATGTATATCCCCAGTAATGAATTCTATATTCCCGGGTCACAGACAGTCTAATATACCACACCTCACTACAGCAAAAAATAGGTTAAGTACCTGATCAGCGGGGGTGAAGAGCAGCAATTAGGCAGCGATTTCCCGAAGGTCTCTTGGGAATTAGATGCCTCTTGAGCCAACCAGTGTCTAGTGTGAGAGGCACTCAGAACATGAGAGCAGGGAAACCCAAGCACTTGTGTCACACAAGGAGAGAGAAAGAGTCCAATCACATCTCACTGCTGTCTAAATATACAACGCAACACCACTATCACGCTTAACTCTATCTGGGAGGATAATACATTATCTATGTAATATTATCAGCCATGCCAGGGTTGAGTAACAAGGAAAAAGTCATGTACAGTCTGAGCATAATTATAGGCAAAAAAGCAATAAAACTATCATCCAAATTGTTTTTATAATCAAAGCAGAGCTCCAGATAAAACTATGGAGAAATTCAACCTACTTGCTTTGAGCCCAGGTCACCCTGGATCTGCCCCGGCCTGTGACTAAGCAAGTAAAGGAGAAGCAGCAGAGAGATGAGCTCTGTTGCTCCGCTTTCTCTCCCTGTCAGCATGCTTTCTTGCCAGCACATAAACCAGCTGGCCCAGAAAATAGAATATGGCATTATGCAAACAATGTAAACCACAAACATTCAGTGGAATATTAATATATCAAAGACACTAGAATAGCCACAGCAGAGCATGCGACTGCTATGGGGCTAGAAGCCCAAGGAGATCGTACCTGTCTGGCTCTATGGTGATTTATGCATGTAGCAACATCATTTGTCAAATACATTTGTAATAAATATAGTTAAGGAACTGCTTTAGGATTGCTTTGAAAGCAATTAGCATTCTGTGTCGCCAGAGGAATTGCCTTTGAGATGGAAATTAGAGAAGCAAGGGGAGCCCTTAATGATTTTGCTATGAGGCCCCATCACACATAGTTATGGTTCTGATATTAATGCTGATGTTTCTGTCTCTACAAAGCAAGCAGATATGCACAGACAGAGCCGAGTCCTTGCCAACTTCAGAAACAGCTGGAATCCTAGAGTTTGGCTGCAGTTACTATCCTGCCCTTATTTTTACTCTACTGAATTTTACTGCTTAAATAATTAATAAAAGACATGTAAGGAAATTAAATAAGTAATGTTCAATGACACTGGTCCGCCCAAAACATAACATACTGTAATATGTGTAATTCATATCTTTATATAAAATCTACGTCCAGCCAATTTTTATTTTTCATTTTTTTAGATAGAGTTGGGAAGGATTAGAAGCCCTGTTAGGTTTTTACTGTTAGGCCTCATACACACTGGACGTTTTTACAGCAGCTGTTTTTAGCTGCAGATGTTTTTTTCTACAGTCAATAAACTCCCCATCATGTTATTCTATGTGTTCATGCACACATAGGCTGTTGTCAATTTTTTTTGGCTGGAGCGTTTTTGAGCTGTAAAAAAAAACTCAAGACCAATGGGTTCTGAGAGATGTTTTTCAGCTGTAAAAACACTCTAATGCTGAAAAATGTACAAAAACATGGCTTAACGTTGTATACACAGCGTTAAGCCTTGTCAGGCGTTTTTGTCTCTATTCAAAATCAATGGTTCCCTATGGCCCATTGATTTGAATAGAAGTCACACCAGAAGTCGGATCATGATGATCCGACCTGCGGCATGACTTGTGTGCTAAGCATCTTGAAGGGGAACCCCACAAAAAAATGTTTTTTTTTAAATTTGCGTGGGGTTCCCCCCCAAGAGCATACCAGACCCTTCGGTTTGATATGGATATTAAGTGGAACCCCAACTCCAAAAAAAAACCCAGACCCTTATCCAAGGATGCAGCTTGGCAGGCCAGGAAAGGGGGTGGGGATGAGCGAGCGCCCCCCCCCCCCCCCCCCATAGCCCTGAACATGGGGAGTATGGGTGCTTTGGGGCGGGGGGGCCCCACCCCAAAGCACCTTGTCCCCATGTTGATGAGGACAAGGGCCTCTTCCCAACAACCTTTGCCGGTGGGTGGCTTATCAGAATCAGGAAGCCCCCTTTTAATATTGAATTAAATCAGCTCTGGCATCTTCTCCCCCCTCTCCGGCTCTTCTCCCTCTCTGACATCTTCTTTCTTCTGCTCTTTTGCTGGGTCTTCCATCTCCTGAGGGGTCTTCTATCTTCTGCTGGGTCTTCTATCTTCTGCTCTTTTGTGGCTCTCTTCTCCACTGTCTTCTCCCTCTGCTCTTCTTGAGATGTTGACTCATCGCTCTCTCCCACTCGAATGCTGTATCTTCGGCTCTGCATTGCCTTATATTGGCATGGGGTGTGGCCACTGGGTGGCATCATCTGGAGGCCCCACCCTCTTTATGACTTCACTGTCCCATCATACTTCCAGATTCCGATAAGCCACCCGCCCGCAGACCCTGACAACCACTGGCAAGGGTTGCCGGGAAGAGGCCCTTGTCCTCATCAATACAGGGACAAGGTGCCCTAAAGCACCCATACTCCCCATGTTGAGGGCATGCGGCCTGGTATGGTCCAGAAGGGGGGGTGCTCGCTCATCCCCACCCCCCTTCCTGGCCTGCCAGGCTGCGTGCTCGGATAAGGCTCTGGTATGGATTTTGGGGGGACTCCACACCATATTATTTTGGGGTTCCCCTTAAAATCCACATCAGACTGATGGGTCTGGCATGCTCTTGGGAGGGAACCCCACACAATTTTTTTTTACATTTTTTGCAGGGTTCCCCTTCAAGATGCTCAGCACACAAGTTGCGCCGCAAGTGGATCATCATGATCCAACTTCTGGTGCGACTATCTACTATGCAAATCAATGGGCCATAGGGAACCATTGAGTTGAATAGAGGCATGAGAAACGCAGCTTACAGCTAGCGCCGGAAAAACGTACAAAAAACGCTGCTGCAAAAACACTCAAAAAAGCTGAAAAAAGTCACTAAAAGCTACTGACGTTTTTAGGAAGTTTTTTTAATGTCCTGTGTGCATGAGGCCTTGCATTTATCTTTTTGTAACAATAATAATAGTTTAATCAGAAAGTAAAGGCAACTTTTCAACAGGGAAGCAGACAGCAATAAAATGCTTTACCAAATGGGTCAATTTGCTTGGCAAGTTATATTGCCAATCTGGGCATATGTTTGCCATATAACTACATTTTTGCCCAGGCCAAGGTGACTATCTCACCATTTTCAGTGGTTTACCCTGCAGGATAAACAGTGGATGACCAGTTTTATGAAAATCTAATCCAATTACAAGAGATATAGACATTGCATGGCCTGTCTATTTGTCATTTAAAGCGGTAGTAAACCCATCCATTTAACGGTTTAAAAATCAGTTACATTTCCGGCACATGCCGGAAATGTAACACTCCCATTGGTTGTGCTCTAAACCAAACTGTCAAACCATCCAATAGCTGGTGTCCTAGCTGATCACATGTGCAGCATCATGGCAGTTGTAGATTAAAAAGAGGCCAAGATGGCAACTTCCTTGGCTGAAAATGATAGGAGGGTTTACTACCACTTTAAGAGCTATAAGTCCAATTTAGGCTTCATGTGTACTACAGTTCCTAAACTAGCGTTTTTTGTTTTTTTTGCCAAAGCTGCTAAACTCAACTTCATAAAAGCCTATGGGGTTGATTTACTAAAGGCAAAAGCTCTGGTAAAAGCTTATGTCTACATTGACACATACGGGTTGATTTACTAAAGGCAAATAGGCTGTGCACTTTGCAAAGTACAGTTGCACTCTGCAAGTGCAGCTGCTCCAGAGCTTAGTAAATGAGCAGAAGCTCTGCTGACTTCCATCATCCAATCATGTGTAAGAAAAAAATGTTGTTTTTTTTAAATTTACCTTGCATGTGATTGGATATTCTTTGCAAAGTGAAGATTTACCTGGTTTACTAAGCTCTGGAGCAACTGCACTTGCACAATGTAACTGCACTTTGCAAAGTGCACAGTCTATTTGCCTTTAGTAAATCAACCCGTATGTGTCAATGTACACATAAGCTTTTACCAGAGTTTAGGAGCTGCTGCAATTGGGGAGCTTCAACCTCCCTCTCCTGAATGGGGAAGAATCGCATTCAGGTTAGGAATATTTTGACCGCCAGCCGCAGGAAGACGGACATTGTTCAAAGTAGGCTGTGTGTACATGAAGCCTTAGGGCTCTTTCACACGTACGGACCGTTCAGTTCCGCCTGTCAGTTTTTCAGGCGCTCCCGAACAGACGCTCCTTTAACCTCTATGGAGCGACGGATGTCAGTGCTGACATGCAATCTGCTCCGATCCACTAAATCCAGATGGGTGGAGACCTTATTTTCCATCTGTCTGGTGGATCGAATCCAATGATAATGGTAATGGCAATGCGGATCCATTTCCATCCGATCTCCCATAGAGGAGAGCGGGGCTCTGACAGATCCGTCTCTGCACAGTGAGCGGAGACGGACCTGTCATCCAACGGCTCAGCTGGGATTAATGGTTCAATTCCTGCTGAGCAAGCGGAGCCTGTCAAAATTTTCTATGCAGACATACTTTGAAGACTTTATATTTGACCATAAATGTAATGGATGGAAGATTTATATGTAATACTGATTACATTTTTTGGCTCATGTTCAGTTAGATTATTTTAATCATTTCTGATTTAAAAGGGGTTTTCAGGACAAGTCTGATCACTGAAGGAGAGCACACTGAGTTCCCAGCATAGCTGCAGAGCTGACCATGCTGTGTTCTCCTGTTTAGTGTGGTCAATTTTTAATAGGAAAGCAGAGTGGCAGGCAGGAACACTCGGTATTTCACACAAAGGAAGGAATACAAGGAGAACAGGATACTTTTTCATACAAGTACATGGTACAGCAGGCTCATATCAGGAATAGGAAATGTTGGGTGTACATACTCTTTAATGCTGTTTCACACAAACACTAATATGGCTCCATGCGGCTGAAACAGGGTTTTCCCACACACTTTCAAGATGATTTTAGAACACTAATATGGCTCCACGTGGCTGAAACGGAGTTTTCCCACACACTGTGAAGATGATTTTAGAACACTAATATGGCTCCACGCGGCTGAAACAGGGTTTTCCCACACACTTTCAAGATGATTGTAGAACACTAATATGGCTCCACGTGGCTGAAACAGGGTTTTCCCAAACACTTTCAAGATGATTTTAGAACACAAATATGGCTCCACGCGCCTGAAACAGGGTTTTTCCACACACTTTGAAGGTGATTTTAGAACATTAATATGGCTCTACGTGGCTGAAACAGGGTTTTCCCACACACTTTCAAGATAATTTTAGAACAGTAATATGGCTCTATGCCCCTGCAATAGGCTTTTCCCACACACTTTCAAGATGATTTTAGAACAATAATCTTTCCCTTAAAGCAACAGCTGGAGGCTTTCCCTGTACAACTTGGAGATGATTTTAGAATCTAAAATCATCTCCTAGTTCTATAGGGAGAGGTTCCTACTGTTGCTTAAAGGGACAGATTATTGTTTCTTGCACAAAATTAAAAAGTGCATCTACATTGCTGGTTTAAAAAAAAATGAAAAAAAATCAAAAAACTACATTTGAGGCCAGCGGGGCATTTCTTCCACAAAAATTAAAAAAACAGTGTTGGCTACCTCCTCCACTGCCACTTTCACCGCCTCCTCAACCTCCAACTCCACATCCACCTCCATTTTTGATTTTTTATGTGATTTTAGCTTAAAAATTATTTTAAGTTATTTCCCTATCCCCATTTCTTTGTAGGGCGCTTGTCCGACCCTTACCCCCATTTTCCTTCCTTTTGCAGACCTCTAGGACTTTCCAGGACTTTGCTACAGCCATTTTTGTGCCTAAAAGTTCGGGTCCCCATTGATTTCAATGGGGTTTGGGGTCCGGGTCAAAGTTCGGGTCAAGTCCGGACCCGAACCCGGACTTTGTCCCGAAGTTCGGCCGAACCAGCAGAACCCGAACTTCCAGAGGTTCGATCAACTCTAATTACTAGTACTACACTGTTCCCTACTTTACTGAATAAGGCACAAAGGATTAAAAAAATAATGGCATCATGTTTCTAAATGGTTAAAATATCTGTGTTTCACCTTGCAACTAAACAGATCATTTCTGTTTTTTGTCTGCAAAACAATGACAATGAAAATAAGGGAATACAATATCATTAGTACAAGAGTACCAGCAGTTGCAACAACCTGCATTTTCTTTTTAACAGAAGATATCACCTTATTTGCACCAATATGATTTTGGAGTTCATATAAGAACAATTGTCCAGGAGAGTCTCTGTTGCATTTCCATTTGCAGACAGAAGAATAAATGGCACACAGCGATTTATTGAGTATAGGAATCTTTGAAGAACCTTTTAGGTTTCAGGGAACCCCTACTAACAATTACTATATATTGGGCTCATGGTACATTAAAGTAGCTGTAAATCCTCAGATATACACAGTGAAATGAACAGCTTCAGAAGATACACAGAGATTAAACAAATCATCCTACATGGGTTTTAAGTGTTTATCTGCAGTATTCTATTCCCTTCATCCCTTCACAAGGGCAAAAAAGTGTTAAAATATTTCTTCATCTGTCAGAAGCACAGAGGAGGGGGCAGAGAGGCTTCAGTAACAGTGTGTGAGAGCTGATTGGAGGAAAGGCACATGCCCTTCCACACAGCGGAATAACTGTGTTCTGATTAGACAAGCTGTCTGCTGAGCTCCCTCCCCTCCCTCCAGACACAAGTTCATCTCATGTGTCGTGAAATCTTCCCAGAAGTGACTCAGCTGATAATAGAGGAATAAAGCACCAGAGAAAAACGGCACTTAGAGCTTTGGAGAGACATAAGGCAACACTACAGATATATGTGCTTTGATCAGATTCCATGATTGAGGTTTACAACCACTTTAATGTGAACAGTAAGCTGAGAAATAAGAATACATAAAATAATCATGCAATGTGATGTACTTAGTGTATTTGACACCTAATGCTGTTCTATACAGCAAAATTATTTTCAGTGATAAAAACAAAATAAAAAAATAATAATAATAATGGCCAAAAAAGAAACAAAGATTTTGAAAATTGTTGTGTTCTCTTACATCAGGGGTTGCCATGGGAAAAATGAGCCCTTATACTTGCTGGTGGTCAGTTAGTGCCACAATACAATAGTGTCCAGTGAAACTCTTCAATATATTGGTGGTTAGTGGAGTAGGCCCCCATAGATTGGTGGTCAGTAGAGCAGGACCCTTGTATATTGTTGATCATTGAGAGTAGGACCCCAATACACTGGTGGTCAGTGGGAAGGATGTCCCCTACACTGGTGTTCAGTGTGAAGAATGCTCCTACTTTGATATTCATTAGGAATAGCTAAAAAAATAATTGGTGTCAGTGGTTATTGAGTTACCTGAGATGCAGAAATTGAGCAATGCTCAAAAAAACCCTATGTTTCTGGAGGAGGACAGGTCTTACCTTAGCTCAGCCTTTCTCAATCCTTTTAACATCGAGGAACACGTAAAAATACTTTCCAATCTAAGGGAACAATTTCTACAGCTAATAGTACATCTACATGATGGCCACTGGGAAGAACGCACCTTACATTTCTGCTCAGTAGGAAAAATTCCCTTACAGATAGCTAAAATTTTTAAAATAGAACTATAGGCAAAACTTTTAAGGTAAGGGTTATGACCCCTGTTGGTTTATTTTTTACCATCTGTGCCCCGTTGGGGAGATTTACCTTCAATTCCTGTCTTGTAGCCAAAACAGGAAGCAGGAGGAAATCTCTTCAAATTAAGGGAATCCCAGGTCACCAGCACTAGTGATCCCATTGAACAATTTCCCATATTACTGTTCTGGTGACATCCCAAAATTGTAGATTTTTTTTACTTTAATTTTCAGTGCTAACCGTAAACAGGACAAATAGAGAGGATGAAACCCCCTGACGGGGACACAGACAGCAATAAAACCTGACAGGCGTTCTGATCCCTCTCCACTGTATTTAAAACTAAAGAAAAAGTTTTGCCTTTAGTTATACTTTAATTTATGTTTAGTTACTTATCTGAGAGGCAGAAATTGTTCATTGCTTAAGGAACCCCTAAGGATCCCTAGGATTGAGAAAGGCTGCCTTAGATACTAAATGAGGACCATTATGTTATCTTGTACACAATTTATGCAGTCAGAACATTTCAAGTAGCAGCATGTCAACTTTATGCTGTTGTAGATAATGTAGACAAAACTTTGCATTGTATGCTGAAAGAATCATTCATTAAAAACAACAGGACACGTCTAATTGCTTTCCATCTTATGTTTTTTGTAAATGCTTCTGAATACTGCCAACATGTGTACCATATATACTCGAGTATAAGCCGAGTTTTTCAGCACATTTTTTGTGCTGAAAAAGGCCCTCTCGGCTTATACTCGAGTCAACCTCTGTGGGTGGTCTGAAAAGATGAGCCGATTCACATTGTACAGAGCGCGCTGCTTCTATGAGCCGCTCTGTACATGAAACTGTGACCTAATTACGCTAGAATGCAGAGAGAGCTGTCAGATCGTCAAGTTGATGTCGGGAGGTGGGCTGGACGGAAAACAGCTATCAAACGCCAGCCAATAGGACAGGGTCTGGGCGGGTGTTAGCTGTTCAGTCCCGCCCACCTCCAATCTCAGTAAAAATCTGACAGCTCTTTCTCTCCATGGCGGACATGTGAGTACCTTATTGACCCGAGACTCTGATATACACCAGAGACAGCTGTACCTTCTCAGCCCTGAAGGTATAGGGCAGAGCTATGTCCGAACAGTGAGTTTGAATGTCTATTCCAGCTTGTCTGGTGTCCATCTCTGCATTACGTTTTGACTCTACTGTGTCCACTCTGCTCCACGGCAGCCGGCCTGGTATACATAATAGGTCCAGGGGAGATGGCATACAATCAGTATGGTTGTATTGAATTACTGAGGGCAGCGGACACAGCCACGGCTGAGCAGCGATCCTCAATGACTGTTCTAGTGCATTTAGTGTATACCTCACATAGATCTATCTGACTGCTCTGAACTTACTCTGCTTAACAGTAGCCGGCCCTGCATATACAATTGTCCAGAGGAGACTGCACACAAGTTTGAGTCCATGTTGAAAAAGAGCTTGTCTTCTCAGACCAATTAGGAAATCCCTGTGTAATGACTGAGTCCCTGTGTTCTGCCTACAATACCTGTGTTCTGGCTACAATACCTGTGTAATGGCTCCCTGTCCCTGTGTTATGGCTGCTGCATTCCCACCCTAGGCTTATACTCGAGTCAGCCTCTCGAGCTTATACTCGAGTATATATGTTACTATAAATCCAATGGGCATTGGCACTTAGGTTCCACACATCATATGGTGACCAGAGCTCAAGGCAAAGGAAAGAAATGCACCTGTACATGAGCCCTAAAACCTGTCAGTACAATAACTAAGGATGCAGCACTTCACAGTCCAGAAAGATTACTAAATGCTCCATTTACAGGGAGTTGCAAAAATAGACCAGTATTGTGAAGACAAACCAAGTTTGCTTTATTATTCTTTTTTAAACATGATTTCCAAGTTTTAACAGTGATGCTTTCCCTAGAGCAATATACATAACCAAGTATACTTATAGTATACTATCTGTCAATGTTTGCTGCCAGTAACACTGCATAAAATGCATTATTCATGATGAATACATTTTGCTATTTTTCTGGTCACCTCCGGTTATGTCCTTTCTCCACCCCGAATATCCATGGTTTGGTCAGCACAGTGGTAAAAGGGTTAGCGCTACCTGCACGGCGTTTGCATGTTCTCTCTGTGCCTGCTTGGGTTTCCTCTCACACTCCAAATACACAAAATACACTACAAATAGGTCAATTGGCTCCTGTCTAAACTATCCCTAGTATGTAAGAATGTAAGTTAGGGACCTTTGATTGGTAAGCTCCTTGGGGGCAGGGACTGATGTGAAAATACAATTTATATGTAAAGTGCTGTGTAAATTGATGGCGCTATATACAGTCAGTACCTGTAATAAACTAAAAAACTCTTTTCATCCTTTGTCTGCATATGCTCAGACATGCAATGGAGGATTTTGTTAAAAATGGAAACTCTCCTAAGGCTTGATAGGGGTTTTAATCCTCCCTTACACTATACAAAAAAAAAAATGGCTGGACATACACTTTAAATAGCAGGGGTCCTTTGACACTTTTTCCCTTGTGAAAAAATCAGCTCAGATATTTTGGACAGTGCTATATATTAACTCTGGGCAAACATATCACTTGAAAAGGTGGGTCTTTGCACTTTACCCCCCCCCCCCCTCTGACTGCTGCCATAGTAACGCATACGCCAGTTACCCAAGTATATGATGTATTTTGCTTGTGCCCAGAACATAAAATAGGCTAACCTAGACTTTCAGGGGATGGAAAAACATCATCTGCCACAAATTATGAAAAGAAAATATTTTTTTTATGCCTAATTAAATGCATTCTTAATGTTCCCGAAGAACATTATGAATGCATTAAATTATTCATAAAGAGAAATGATATATTTTATTATGTCCCTTAACATCTTGTGGATAATAGTTTCCCTGGCCTATCATGGTCTATCGTAACTGCCAACTCTCCACTGATTTCCATGAATCTTGAGGATTTGCAGCAAATTGCCCCCTTTTGTGTATATTAGATTTAATTGCATTTTTGTGCTTTTAAAGTCCAATCATACCTTTTAATTGAAAAAAAAATTTTTTTTGGTTGAATGAAATCTAATGTCATTTAAACCTTTACAGGTGAGTCCAGGCCATCATGGACACACCCCCTGGGGACGAGTCAAAACAATGGTCTGGGCTCACAGTACTTCTGTACAACATGACGCTCAAACATCATTACACTGTCCAGAAATAAACACTGCCCCCTGCTGTTGCCAAGGAAAAAGAGTAAGGACCCGTGATGTCACCAAGAAAAGTAGGGAAAAATATATATACCGTATATACTCGAGTATAAGCCGAGTTTTTCAGCACATTTTTTGTGCTGAAAAAGGCCCCCCTCGGCTTATACACGAGTCAGCCTCTGTGGGCTGTCCAACCACAGCCGTCACATTGTAAACAGAGAAGAACGTCTCTGTGACAGTTCTCCCCTCGCCAAGCTCAGTGAGAGCTCAGTTGGGGGGGGGGGGGAGGGGGGGCTGCAGCTATGTGACAGCTCTCTGCATGATGAGAATTTATGAAGAGAAATTACTTATTTGCAAAATTTTATAACAAAAACGAAGAAAAATGCATTGTTTTTGAAAATTTTCAGTCTTTTTTTAATTTATAGCACAAAAAATAAAAAACCCAGGGGTGATTAAATACCACCAAAAGAAAGCTCTACTTGTGTGACAAAAATGATTAAAATTTCATATGGGTACAGTGTCGCATGACCGCGCAATTGTCATTCAAACTGCAACAGTGCTGAAAGCTGAAAATTGGTCCGGGAAGGAAGGGGGTTTAAGTGCCCAGTATTGAAGTGGTTAAGAGAGTCTCACAAAGTCATATTCACACGTTCAGCAGCAAAGTCTATCTGGAAAATAACTTCAAAATTTTTCAAACAGTGGAATTTCGTATTATGCAGTTTCTTCAAATAAAAGTTGTTTTTACTACACACCAGCACAATGGTTCCAGGCTTTAAATTTACACAGGGTATTTATTTGCCGCTGTATTAACCACTGGGAACTCTCCCAAAAAATAATTCCTCGCTGGTACCTTACACCCTACCGAGTTGCTCAATTTTATCCCACCAATCGTGTCTATTTTGGCGCAATTGCGGTCATGTAGGTAACCTCTACCATGCTCTCTGGTTTGCAAGAGTCTCACAAGCTTCTGGAACCAAGTGTTTGTCCTCATCTCCTCAGTTACAGGTATCCTAACCCCACTTAACCAGGCCTTGGCCATTCTAAATTGAGAAATTGAAAATTTTCTGCCTAATTTTCACTTAAACGTTGTACATATACTGTTAGCATCCAGAACCGTAATGACCAGACACTGGTGGAAAGACATTGCTCCTAATCTGTCCAAAGTGGTTACCTATCAACCTTACTTATGAATATGAAAAAATTTTATAGTTGCGAGCTGGTATGATAAATAAGTTTGATTGTTCATGGAAACCGTTGTCCTCGTGGGTTAATATCTAATATTGTAGATATTGTCATTGAATTTCTTCAAACTTCGTGCTATATTGCTTAGACCTTAGGCATTTCATGATCTATCCAGACCAGTGGCGGCAGGTCAATAAGGGGTGCTTGGGCGCCGCCTCCTCGCTGGGAAAAGAAGAAAAAAAAAGCTGACAGCAAGTAGTGAGTCTATTGGTCAGTCCTAAAAGTGAAAGTAAGTGCGCCAAAGAGGTGCACTTGCTTTCACTAATTGGCTGTCCTGAGCCAGTTACTGACTGTGATTGGACTCAGGTGCGTTGGGCGGGGGCGGGACTATGGCTGATGTGCTGGGACACCTCACAAACATGCAAGCGCAGCACGGACTCTGCTGCATGTGATTCCTGCCGACCCGGGTTTCCCTTTCCCGTCCACCTCGCTTTGCTGGGCTGCCCAAGCTCAAGCCTAGCCAACAAGTGACTAAGACTGCTGCTACCATTGCCTGACTGAGGCTGGGGAAGGTGAGTGACGTGAGAGGAGAGCTGAGAAGATAATGATTTTTGTTGATGAGTGCAGACGGGACTGGAGATTGCCTTTTCCCTGCTGATTGTCTCGGGTCACAACACCGCCTCAGCCTATGCATGCTCCATCACATTATTTTGTATCTAGCTCAAGGAAGGAGATCAGAACTGCTCTCCCTCTACATGGCAGTGTCAGCTGGAGCCGTGGGGAGGGGGTGGGGCCTCTGTGTTTGGGTGTGGGGGTTATTGTGATGTTAGTTCTTGTCTAAAACTCACCCCCCCTCCCCACGGGCTTAGAGTCCAGCCGACACTGCCATGTGGAGAGAGAGCAGTTCTGATCTCCTTCAGCTAGTGATGTTGCATGCATAGGCTGTGTGATGCTAAGCTGTATACTGTTAATGTCTGTATATACTCCTACCTGTGATGCTGAGCTGTATACTGTATACTGGCTGCAATATACCCCACCTGTGATGCTGTGCTGTATACTGGCTGCAATATACCCCACCTGTGATGTTGTGCTGTATACTGGCTGCAATATACCCCACCTGTGATGCTGTGCTGTATACTGTCTGCAATATACCCCACCTGTGATGCTGTGCTGTATACTGGCTGCAATATACCCCACCTGTGATGCTGTGCTGTATACTGGCTGCAATATACCCCACCTGTGATGCTGTGCTGTATACTAACTGCAATATACCTCACCTGTGATGCTGTGCTGTATACTGGCTGCAATATACCCCACCTGTGATGCAGTGCTGTATACTGGCTGCAATATACCCCACCTGAGATGCTGTGCTGTATACTGGCTGCAATATGCCCCACCTATGATGCTGTGCTGTATACTGTGTACTGGCTGCAATATACCCCACCTGTGATGCTGAGCTGTATACTGTGTACTGGCTGCAATATACCCCCACCTGAGATGCTGAGCTGTATATTGTGTCCTGGCTGCAATATATCCCACCTGAGATGCTGAGCTGTATACTGGCTGCAATATACCCCACCTGAGATGCTGAGCTGTACACTGTATACTGGCTGCAATATACCCCACCTGAGATGCTGAGCTGTATATTGTGTCCTAGCTGCAATATACCCCACCTGAAATGCTGAGCTGTATACTGTATACTGGCTGCAATATACCCCATCTGTGATGCTGAGCTGTATGCTGTGTCCTGTGAGGCTGAGCTGTATACTGTGTCCTGTGATGCTGAGCTGTATACTGTGTCCTGTGATGCTGAGCTATATACTGTGTCCTGTGATGCTGAGCTGTATACTGTGTCCTGTGATGCTGAGCTGTATATTGTGTCCTGTGATGCTGAGCTGTATATTGTGTCCTGTGATGCTGAGCTGTATACTTTGTCCTGTGATGCTGAGCTGTATATTGTGTCCTGTGATGCTGAGCTGTATACTGTGTCCTGTGATGCTGGGCTGCATACTGTGTCCTGTGATGCCAAGCTGTATACTCCTCCTGACACAATATGTGGAATACAGGGGACGGACTGGGTGGATTATATAAGGGACGGGGCTTATGAGAAGTAGGAGGAGTCAAAAAGGAAGGACGGGGCTTGGCGCCCCCCCATCCTAAAAATTCACCAGCCGCCACTGATCCAGACTGTTGCTGTACCTGGTGTATTTTATGTAATGTTTTACATGTTTTTTTTATATCTTGTCCACCATCTTCTCATGTTGTTAGTTTGTATAAAACCTAATAAGAACCTATTGGATTAAAGTTGTTTTCACAGGAATACGTCTACTATTCAACATCTGTCATGATATATTTTTAAATTGCTGGTTATAGCACAAAGCTATAAGCTAATCTATAGGCTATAAAGCTAAATTCCTCCAGACCCCTCTAGTCCACTTATAATATGACAAATCAGGAGCATGCAAGCTTTTAGCTTTTAAATACAAATTGATATACAAAGGAAAGAAAAAAACAATTTTTGACTTAGGGTTTGGGCTCCTACATCAACACAACAGAGCACTAGCTAACATAAGATAGTTACACTGGATTTTTGATTTTGCTTACATTTGGTATGTCACTGCTAGAATATGGGAAAGGTTAAACCTGAACGTCTCCTAACTTTCTAAGGTGGTAAGTAATGGCAACCTCAGTATTTGTTTTACTACATGTTTATAAGCAGAAATTGCTACTTATGAGGATCAGATCTAATATCATTTTTAGAGTGGATGCTTTTGGCACCAATCAGCTCTATTTTTTAACAGCTTAACACATAAGCACTACACACACCAGTTCACCAACATCTTTGACCTAACCCTGTAAACTAAGATATCATGATTTGTAGGCATTGCTGCTGATGTAATACAACTTCTTGCTACTCTAATATATTTAGAGAATATACAAAAACAATACTGCAAGGGGTCAAGCCAATTAAAATACCCGTGCCCTTGGTGACAGGTCCTCCTTAATTGCACTAACACACTGATAAATTTGTAACAATGAATGTGCACTTATGATACGAAGTAATGACTATATTCAATGTATTACCATTAGTAAAAAAAAAAAAAAGCTCCCTTTGGGAGGGCATTTAGGATACTACTAGTGAAAGAGAGTATTAATTGAGAATCCCATTGTTCTAGTAACTATGGTCATCAGTTCTCCCTCTGTTGGTATGTCACTTTACAATGTCTTCCATTTATGTGTGAACACAGTCTGACTGTTATCATTTGTCACCCCATGGACACTTACTAAATACGTATCAGTTATATAAAAGATCATACAAGCTGCAATATAAAGGACAAGCTGTCACTGTTTTTTTACCGGCAAAATTTTGCATATCTCTGTAAGTTATGTATAATTTATATACCATAAAATATCTTGTAGGGTGTCAGCATAAAGCTGACAATGGGCAGCTGTGTGTGCAGGACTTACAACTAGTGTTGAGCGAACCCGGACTGTAACGTTCGGGTCCGTACCGAACTTTCGGGTGTCCGTGGCACGGACCCGGACCCGGACATTTCAAAAATCGTTCGGGTTCGGTCCGGGGTTCTGCTATTTTACTCCACGTGTTGAGAAGCTGCAGGGCAGCCAATCAACAAGTGTTTCACTGGTTTGCCCTTAGAAGCCATCACAGCCATGCCTACTAATGGCATGGCTGTGATTGGCCGGTGCATCATGTGACCCAGCCTCTTTATAAGCTGGAGTCACAGTGCTGCAGTCACATGCTCCTTGGGTTAGTGTAGGGAAAGGTAGCTGACTGCGTGAGGGACAGATTTGAGCCATTTTAAGACCTGATCCTGCATCCTGAGATAGATTACTTTACTACTGCTGTCTGTGCTGTTGCTCTGAGGACAGATAGCAGAAAT
>BLSH010455405.1:51309-63346 GCA_018402905.1 Glandirana rugosa
GGTAAGTTGGGTGGACTTGCCTTTTTCGCTTATCACATATAGTCCGAATTCAGAATCTAAATGTCCGTTATCCTTAAAGTCAAACCACTCAATAAAATGAAGATTTCCCTGTGTCTATGATGTCGAAAAGAATGATGTTGTGACTCTATCAAGTACTCCAACATAACTTTCGACTGGGAGGGTAAATCTTTATGTATCCACTCTTCTACTATCTTATTTGTCGATAAAATAGTCTTTTTTCTTGTCATTCTTAGACTGTTTTGTAAACTATTGTAAGAACCTTATATATGTCAAGTGAAAAAAGAGACATATAAAACTCAATGTGAAATTATATGGGTATCTGGAATGGGCTGAAATGGGTTGTAATTGCCCCAGGATGGTGAAAGGATTTAGTTCGGGACCGGGAGCTCCTCCACTACACGTCTGCTCTCCGCGCCATCTTGGACACGCCCCTGAGTTGACTGTTTTAATCTACAAATAATCAGTCTAATCTGTTGGCTTTAATCCGGTCAAAAAGGTCTATCTTATGTCTATGGGTATATTAAAGTGTAACTCAAAATATACAGAGAAAAAAGTGAACTGTATATATTCCAAGAATGTTATCAAATGTTTTGTCAGATTCTTACTGTTCTTTTTTCTGATAAAATAGCTGTTTATTCTATCATCTTCTCACCTATGTATTTCTAAATGGGAGGGTCAGCTTTCAATACAACCTCATGAACTATCTCAGTGTTGTAGTAAGAAAAGCTGTAGTATCTGTGTCCCTTTAGAAGTAAAATAACTCACCAAACTGAAATTCCTATTGCCTGTAAATCTAAGACTTAAGCCTGATATACACTATTCGCTTTTTCCGTTCAGGTGGGTTGAATGGAAAAAAAACTGTCAGCTCTGGTCAGAGCCATTGTACTAACGATCCAACATTAGTACAGCAATCTCCCCCCACTGAGCTGTTGTGCTCTGACAGGGGGACGCCCCCCTCGCCAAAACACTCCGGTCAGCTCTCTCAGCCATTGGATGGGAGCGCTGGTCAGGAGCTGGTCGGTTGCTGGTATTCCAGCCTGCACGTCTGACAGAAGCCAGCCGACATCTGTCGGACCGGCTGGCATACACACAGGCCGATTGTTGGTTTTTCTTGAACTAGCCATTGTCAGCCAGAATTCGGCCCGTGTGTGCGGGGCTGTAAAGAGGAAGTTTGAGAAAAGCAGTAAGAGAATGATGTAAGTTGGAATAAAATTTCAGGTGGAAATTTGTGCTCAAAGTGCAGAACTCCCCCAGTTTGCCACCCTTCAGGCATTCTAAGATATTAGAATGTTTGTAACAGTTTTACAATACTGCAGTAACTGTAAAGGTTATATGAATCACATTCAATTATAACAAAACTTGTGCAACAATTATATATGTTATACTCATTGTTTTTTAATTAAGTGGCATTTTCGTTTAAGAATGGCCATACACACAGAAGTCTTATTGAGAATGATGAGTAATGACACATCTGCCCATTTCTGAATTACTCTGCTGGGAACTTCAGCGATATACAGTATATATCATCATAGCTTACTATATAATATTGGAAAAATATGTATTTACAGTATATGGGCTTTAAACCAATAACTTTTTGCTGCCTCTAAAAAAACTTGTAGAAATGGAGCATTGAGACTGCTCCATTTAAAAAGTTTCCTGACTTTCTAAGGTGGCAAGTAATGGCAACCTCAGTATTTGTTTTACTACATGTTTATAAGATGAATTGGCTACTTATGAGGTTTAGATCTAATATACATTTTTTTAGAGTGGATGCTTTTGGCACCAATGAGCTCTATTTTTTTTAACAGTTCAACCCATAAGCACACCCCATTTCACCAATGCCTCTGATCCTAACCCTGTAAACTAAGATAGCATGATTTTAAACATTGTTGGCGATATAATCCAACTGCTTGCTACTCTAGTACATTTAGAGCATATACAATATACAATACTGCATGGAGTCAAACCAATTACCCGTGCCCTTGGTGACAGGTCCTACTTAATTGTACTAACACATTGATAAATTTGTAACCAATGCAGACGCTGCATGCACACTTATGGTACAATGTAATTACTATAGACAATATATTACCATTAGTAAAAAAAAAAAAAGCTTCCCTTTAGGAGGGCATTTAGGATACTACTAGTGAAAGAGAGTATTAATTAAGAATCCCATTGTTCTAGTAACTATGGTCATCAGTTCTCCCTCTGTTGGTATTTCACTTTACAATGTCTTCCATTTATGTGTGAACACAGTCTAACTGTTTTCATTCGTTACCCCACGGGCCACGGACACTTCTAAATATGCATCAATTATATAAAAGATCATACAAGTTGCAATATAAAGGACAAGCTGTCACTGGTTTGTACAGAGGAAAATTTTGCATATCTCTGTAAGTTATGTATAATTTATATACCATAAAACATCTTGTAGGGTGTCAGCATAAAGCTGACAAAGGCCAGTTGCGTGTGCAGGACTTACAATCCATATACATTTTTAATCACTTGCTGACCGCAATATGTATATATAATAGGTTTTTGTATTAAACGTGCCACAGTCTACAAATGTATTGGTTGCAGCTGCTGCTGTAGCCTATGTACCCCAATCTCGGATGTACTATAGGGAAAGTTTAATGGTCTCTGTGAACAGCGCTTGCCTTTTGTCTTTTATCCCCTTATATAATACATATAATTTGTGTATGATACTATGCTTAAAAATGGGTGAACATTCAAAGTGCTACATTCGTGCTTACAGTGTGCAAAATCATTCAAATTTTATACAACATCCCTATTCAGTTATTAATCAAAACATAAACACACAAAGTGCAAAGTGCAAACTGTGCCTTGTGTCTTTCTTAATTTTCCTTTAGTGCAATCTTATTAGGATTTCAACATTCAATAAACCAGTCTCTATACCATATCATATAAAGTGCAGTAGTGCAAAATTGTGCAATGTGTTTTCTTTCTGTTAATTCTCTTGCTCCGTTGGTCCAACACACAAAGTCCATGCAATGTTTCACTCTCCTTAAGTGCTCGTGCCTTTTGTGAAGTAAAAAATCTTTGGGGTATATTACCCTGCTTACCAGATGTAGTTGACTCTCCAGCCGTACAGCGTGGAAGAGTCAGTAAACGCTTATGGTCTACAATCCGACCCTGGATCTGCTGGATATACTCCTCCTTCTCCTGTGCCTTGTTCTACGTTCTCCGTATGTATTTATGAAAGAAAGAAAGGACTCCTCATCGTATACCTCTTAATCACCACGTTTTATTTTTGCCCATCAGTATAAACATCACAACGATTGCAAAGGGAACTTTTCAGTAGCGATGCTGTACTCGTTCCGTGACCGCCTCGAGTCTGCCACCAATATGTATATATACATTGCAGTTTGCAAGTGGTTTACTGAGATTATGGCTGAAGATATCAGCCATAACCCCGGGATCGTTCCTGAGCCACTGGAATGCTTTCAAAAGTGGCATTCCCCACCCCTTACTGTTGTTTCTGGGGCTTACTGTTTCACCGGTTCGCCCGAGAAACGATCCAACAATGCAACCGGCTGGTCACACAGGCGATCAAAGAGTACATCCACTTTGATTGCCTCTATGGCCTTGGAGGACCGGGGCATCATCATGACATCATTTCCGATCCGGGCTAGAAGTAAACTTTATTTTTTAAATCACAATATCTTTTGCTTTTAAAGGTAAAGAGGAGATTTTGGGTCTTTTTGACCCCAGATCTCTCTATAAAGAGGACCTGTCTTCCTTATTTCTATTACAAGGGATATTTACATCCCTTGTAATAGGAATAAACATGATAAAAAATTAAAGGGAAAGTGTAAAAATTTTAAGTAAAATAGATAAGAAAAAAATTAAAGCGCCCCATCTCTCCATGTCCGCGTGCAGAAGTGAAAGCATACGCAAGTCGCAAATGCATATGTAAATGGTATTCACACCACACATGTGAGGTATCGCCTTGAACGTTAGAGCGAGAGCATTAGTTCTAGTGCCAGACCTCCTCTGTACCTCTAAACAGGTAACCTGTAAAGGTATTTAACCTGTTCCCTACTGAGTCATTGTAAAATGGAAGGAACCCTTCGTCGATCCGGGCGGACGTCATATGACGTCCACCGCTTTTCTCCGCTACTGCGGGTCCCTGGGGCCCGCAGCGCGGCGATCACGGATCGCTTGTGTCCTTTGTGTCCCCAGGGGTCGTGTCCCCCCCCAATAGATTTGGCTCTTTACCACGTGACCGACTGTGTCCAATCGCTACCGACCTCCACGTGCACGCCGCTTGTCCCTCGGGCAAAGCCCAGCTCCAATCAGTGTAAAGAGCCAATGGAATTGGCTCTTTACCACGTGACCGGCTGTGTCAATCACAGCTCGCGGTAACGAGCTGTTACCGGGTTCTCCCTGTCACACACCGATCGTGTTTGAGAGGGAGATTGCGGTAACAGCTTGTTACCGTCAAATGTACACACCAAGCACACGGATCACCCCCCTAATAAAGAGGATCTGTCACCACCCCATCAAAGTAACTGTCACAGCCCATCAGAGTACCTGTCACCTGTCCATCAAAGTACCCGAGTACCTGTCACCTGTCCGTCAAAGTACCCGAGTACCTGTCACCTGTCCATCAAAGTACCCAAGTACCTGTCACCTGTCCACCAAAGTACCCGAGTACCTGTCGCCATCCCATCTGAGTACTCGAGTACCTGTCACCTGTCCATCAAAGTACCCGAGTACCTGTCACCTGCCCATCAAAGTACCCGAGTACCTGTCACCTGCCCATCAAAGTACCCGAGTACCTGTCACCAGCCCATCTGAGTACCCGAGTGCCTGCCCCCAGCCCATCTGAGTACATGTCACCAACTCATCTGAGTACTCGAGTACCTGTCACCAGCCCATCTGAGTACTCGAGTACCTGTCACCAACCCATTAGAGTACCCCAGAACCTGTCACCAGCCCATCAGAGTAACCAAGTACCTGTCAACAGCCCATCAGAGTACCCGAGTCCCTGTCACCAGCCCATCAGAGTACCTGAGTACTTGTCACCAACCCATCAAAGTACCCGAGTACCTGTCACCAGCCCATCAGAGTACCTGTCACCAGCTCATCAAAGTACCCGAGTACCTGTCACCAGCCCATCAGAGTACCTGTCACCAGCCCATCAAAGTACCTGAGTACCTGTCACAAGCCCATCAGAGTACCCGAGTGCCTGTCACCAACCCATCTGAGTACCCAAGCACCTGCACCAACCCATCAGAGTACCCGAGTACCTGTCACCAACCCGTCAGAGTACCCCAGTACCTGTCACCTACCCATCTGAGTACCCGAGTACCTGTCACCAGACCATCAGGGTACGAGAGTACCTGTCCCCTGCCCATCTGAGTATCCGAGTACCTGTCACCAGCCCATCTGAATACCCAAGTACCTGTCACCAGCCCATCAGAGTACCCGAGTACCTGTCACCAGCCCATCAAAGTACCCAGGTACCTGTCACCTGCCCATCAGAGAACCTGAGTACCTGTCACCAGCCCACCAAAGTACCCGAGTACCTGTCACCTGCCTATTAGAGTACCCAAGCACCTGTCACCAGACCTTCAGCTTCCCCGAGTACCTGTCACCTGCCCATCTGAGTACCCAAGTACCTGTCACCAGCCCATCAGCGTACCCGAGTACCTGTCATCTGCCCATCTGAGTACCCGATTACCTGTCACCAGCCCATCAGAGTACCCGAGTACCTATCACCTGCCCATCTGAGTACCCGAGTACCTGTCACCAGCCCATCAGAGAACCCAAGTATCTGTCACCAGCCCATCAGAGTACCCGAGTACCTGTCACCTGCCCTTCAGATTACCCGAGTACCTGTCACCAACCCATCTGAGTAACCGAGTACCTATCTGCAGCCCATCAGAGTACCCAAGTACCTTTTACCAGTCCATCAGATTACCAGAGTACCTGTCTCCAGCCCATCAAAGTATCCGAGTACCTATCTGCAGCCCATCAGAATACCTGATTACCTCTCTGCAGCCCATCGGAGTACCCGAGTACCTATCTGCAGCCCATGCCTCATAAAATAGTTTGCTTTCCAAAATGGGGTCATTTTGTGGGTAATTCCACTGTCCTGGTGCTCCGGGGCCTTCAAAAGTGTGATAGGTATGAAAGAAATTTTATGTGTAATTTATGCTCCTAGAACGCCTGACGGTGCTCCCTGCATGTTTGGCTTCTGTATGTGGCCAGGGTGTGAAAAAGTCTCACACATGTGGTTTCGCTATACTCGGGACAAGTAGCAGAATATATTTTGGGGGTTAAATTTTGCTATGTACATGCTATGTGTTAGAAATATCTTATAAATTGACCACTTTGTGTAAAAATAAAAGGGTTTTCATTTTCTTTCCACGTTTTTCGAAGACTTGTGGAAAAAAATTAGCCATTCAAAAGACTCATAATGCCTCATAGATTATACGATGGGGTGTTTGCTTTCCAAAATGGGGTCATTTTGTGAGTAGTTCCATTGTCCTGGTGCTCCAGGGCCTTCAAAAGTGTAATAGGTCGTTAGGAAATTAGATGCGAAATTTCTGCTCCTAGAATGCCTGACGGTGCTCCCTGCATGTTGGACCTCTCTATGTGGCCAGGGTGTGAAAAAGTCTAACATATGTGTTATTGCCATACTCGGGACGAGTAGCAGAATGTATTTTGGGGTGTAATTGGAAGTATGCATATGCTGTGTGTGAGAAATAACTTGTTGTTATGACAATTTTGTGCAAAAAAAAAAAAAAAAATAATCTCTTAATTTTCTGAAGAATTGTGGGAAAAAAGTACAACTTCAAAAAACTCGCTGTGCCTCATACTAAATACCTTGGAATATCTACTTTTCAAAAAGGGGTCATTTGGGGGGGTATTTGTACTTTCCTGACATTTCAGGGCCTCAAGAAATGAGACAGGCCATCAGTGCATCAGGTGTGATCAATTTTCAATGATTGGCAACATAGCTTGTAGACTCTATTTATGAACAAAAAATACTTATTTGCAAAATTTCATCATAGAAACTAAAAAAAAGTGTTTTTCTTTCAAAATTTTCACAATTTTTTCACTTATGTCGCAAAAA
Source organism: Glandirana rugosa (assembly GCA_018402905.1). Taxonomy (NCBI): domain Eukaryota; kingdom Metazoa; phylum Chordata; class Amphibia; order Anura; family Ranidae; genus Glandirana; species Glandirana rugosa. The sequence continues at coordinate 58,436 of BLSH010455405.1, forward strand.
ATAAAAAACCCAGAGGTTATTAAATACCACCAAAAGAAATCTCTATTTGTGTGAAAAAAATGATAAAAATTTTGTTTGGGTGCAGTGTAGCATGAGAGAGTAATAGTCATTCAAAGTGTGAGAGTGCTGAAAGCTGAAAATTGGTCTGGGCAGGAAGGGGGTATAAACGTCCTGTATTGAAGTGGTTAACCACTTCAGATCCGCGCTGTAGCCAATTGATGGCTACAATGCGGATCTGAATTGCCGGGGCGCCGTTAATTGACGTTGGCCCCTTTTGCGTGCTCCAGGCACGCACTCGCACCAGCTGCGTGAGCGTGCCTGTGGGACGGCCAGACTCGATGTCCGCCGGAGGCCCACGATCCCTTAATAGAGAGCCAGAACAGGGAACCGCCGATGTAAACATGGCGGTTCCCCGCTCTGTGAGAGGAGGAATGACAGATCTAGTGATCCCTGTGAGCCCCCACACAGTTAGAATACATACAGGGAACACATTTAACCCCTTGATCGCCCCCTAAGTGTTAACCCCTTCCCTGCCAATAACATTTATATAGTACAGACATGTCCGCCGCAATATCGCAGCCCTGATAAAAATCATAAAAAAAAATAATAATAATAAAAAGGCCATAAACCAATTCCCATAGTTTGTAAACACTATAACTTTTGCGCAACCCAATCAATATACGCTTATTGCAATTTTTTAACCAAAAATATGTAAAAGAATACATATCGGCCAAAACAGATGAATACATTTGTTTATTTTTTATTTTTGGATATGTATTATAGCAAAAATTAAAAACAATTATTATTTTTTCATAATTATCACTCTTTTTTTGTTTATAGCGCAAAAAATAATAACCGCAGAGGTGATCAAATACCACCAAAAGAAAGTTCTATTTATGGGGAAAAAAGGACGTCAATTTTGTTTGTGTACAGTGTCGCATGACCGCGCAATTGTCATTCAAAGAGTAACAGCGCTGAAAACTGAAAATTGGTCCAGGCAGGAGGGGGTTTAAGTACCCAGTAAGCAAATAGTTAAAAGTTGCCTATGGAGCTTTTTAAGTACCATCGTTTGTCGCCATTCTACGAGCGTGCGTAATTTTAAAGTGTGACATGTTAGGTATCAATTTACTCTATTTAGGTATCTATTTACTCTAGCATCATATGTCACATTTTACAAATAATTGGGGTAAATATTGTGGTTTTTTTTTTTAATTCATTAAAGTGTATTTTTTCCCAAAAAATTGTGTTTGCTAAACCACTGCGCAAATACAGTGTAACATAAAAAAATTGCAAAGATCTCCATTTTATTCTCTAGGGTCTCTGCTAAAAAAATGTATAAGTATTTATATATACTATCATTGTACAGTACATATAAGTAAGTTATAAATAATTTTCTATCAAAAATACTGATTTAAACTTGTAAACAAAAAGTTCCCAAAAAAGCCTGGTCTTAAAGTGGTTGTCAATCCTTGACAACCACTTTAACCTACAGGTATGCCTATAATAAGGCTTAGCTGTAGGTTCCCTGCATATCTCCCAAACCTGCACGGTTTAGGAGATATACAGTGTACTGTGATGTGCCCACGTATAGTGAATGTAGGGTCCTGGACTTTAACCTCCCTGGCGGTAATCTGTGGCTTGGGGTGGACTTTCAGTACCATTAGCAGTAACTCCGAGCCACACTCGGGATTGCATTGCTGGATCCAGGCTGGGTTACTCACCTTGTCCCCTGGATCCAGCGATGTCCTCCCGCGGTGTCAGCGTGTCTGGCCCTCCGCCCGATGCCTCTGTGTGCCGGGCTCCATTCCCTGCGAGCGTCGCGTCGCACGGGGACGGAGACCGGCGGGAAATTCAAATAGTGAAACACACAGTACACATACAGTACACTGTAATCTTACAGATTACATTGCTGTATGAAATAATTTCACATCCCCTTTGTCCCTAGTGGTTTGCCCAGTGCCCTGCATGCACTTTTATATAATAAATGTCATTCTTTCTGCCTGGAAACATGAGAGTGTCCATAGCAACCAAAAAGTGTCCCTTTACGTCAAAAGTGGTTTTTGATCGGCTAGAAAACACCGATAGTAAATAAGAATCATTTGCAGAATTGAGTGATACTGATTTTTGGGGAAATTTATCATCAGAAACTGAAAGTGACGACAGCGACAATTCTGCAACTGAGCAAATTTCAGTGTTCTTGGTTTGATTACATTATTGAATACATTTTATTACTATTACCTTATTATTTCTGATAATTATTTATAGTTATTTATTATATTATAATTTATGATTTCATGTTTCAAACTTTTTCATACCCGGGATGTCTACTAGACTCTTGTTTGGACAGATTTAAGTGAGTTATTGCTAAGAATTACAGGCCTACAATATAAAACGCCAAATTTCCATGCAAAATAATCGTACCGCTTTCAGCACCAAAAATCTGAAATAATCATACCGCCAGGGAGGTTAAACTACAAATAATCAGTCTAATCTGTTAACTTCAGGTTCAGTCAAAAAGGTCCATCTTATGTCTTCAGATTCAGAATACTTTATTAATCCCAAAGGGAAATTATATAGCCCATGTCTATGGGTACATTAAAGTGTAACTCAATATTTACAGAGAAATGGTGAACTGTAGAGAGAAAAATTAGAGTAAAATAGAAGTAAAATAGCACACCAAAATGAAATTCGTATTGCAGAAGATGCCTGTAAATCTGACTTAGAGACAATTTCTGAGAAAAGCAGTAAGAGAATAATGCAAGTTGGAATAAAATTTCTGGTGGAATTTTGTGCTCAGCGTTTCTGAACTCCCCCAGTTTGCCATGCTGCAGGTATGCAATGATATTTGAATGTTTGTAACAGTGTTACAATACTGCAGTAACTGCAAACTGAAAAGGAAAGGCAATTTGTATAGTATTAATTATATCAGGGCTTGTGTAGCAATGATATGTTATACCCTTTGTTTTTAATTAAGTGGTGTTTTCCTTTAAGGGTGGCCATACACACAGATGTCTTATTGAGAATGATGAGTAATGTCACATCTGTCCATTCCAGAATGAACGGTACTCTGCTGGGAGCTCCTGTGATCATCTTCCAGTTACAATTAATAGGTTAGCGCAGCGCATAAAGGTAAATACTTCATTCCCTCTTCTCCATTTATTCGAAAATCTCTTTGTGCATGGATGATCATGGACAACTGGAAGCCCCCCTACATGGCCAAAGTGTCACAAACAAAGCTTGAAGTTGGCTCATTGCTTTCTTGCATTGGGCCCTGTATGGTGACCCCAGCCCAATGCTTATACAAGTCCAATGGTTCTAGCATTAACAATAAAAGCCAGCTATCTTACAGTGTCCAATATTTATGCTAAGCCAAGAAGCTCTTTGATTTAGCTCCTGGGTGGACATTCATATTATATATTGCTCCCTATGAGAGCTATATTTAACAAATAACAATACAGAAAGAGGATTTCTCTATTATAGTTGTGTTTGTGACATCACCATCATGTCCTCCAATAAGGAGAGTAACCATTGTTAACTGTTATTTATAAACCTTGGCATATAATATTAAACTGTGCTCTATACTCTCCACAGCCTGTCAGGTACCCTCCCTTAAGATTCAAAAGCAGGAACAGAATATGCTTTCAGCAAAGCTCATGAATGCAAATAATGAATCATGTCTGCTATGTTGGAAATTGAAAACTAATGCTGTCAAATTTAAAAAGCATTAAAAGGAATGTATAGTACATAACATTTTTAAGACATAGAATATATGTGATTAGCTTAAGTAAACCTGTACTAAAAACATAAAAAAAAATAAATAAAAGCAGAAACAAAAAAAACAAAAAGTGGCATAAAACTGGAGACACTATACAGTGTGGGGATGACATAACTTTAAAAGGACAAAACAAATAATTTAGGTCAACAGAATCCCCATGCTGCCACCATTTACAAAATAGTAGATGGACCATGAAAATACAGTAGTTACCTACCGCCTAGAGCAGGGTTCTTGGGAATCTGTCTAAATGCTGTCTTTGCTTAGACATCTGCATCTTAGCCATCATTCTTGGTGAGGCAGATGTACTGACTTGCACACTCTACCTGAGAAGCCCTTAAGAATGCCCTGGGTACATCACTGATTTGCTAAGCAAATATGGACTTTCAAAGGATAGTATGTATGTGTCTTGACATTTGAAGAAGTGAAGTTCCTGGGGAGCTCTTGTGGGCCCTTGCGAAAAACCTAAAGTATGCACTCTACTGCTAGTGTCAGAGTCCTTGACAGTTGCAATGGTATATTGAAAAGACAAATTAGGCATGCACACAGGGGATGAAAGCTCATAGTTAAGAAAGCTTGTAGGTATTAAAGCATTAAGAGATTTAAGCGCACTGTTTTTTTTTTTTTTTTGTGATAACATTACTTGATCAACCTGTATTTTTGTTGTTTCTAGATATTATTTGTAGTGTTGAGCGAACCCGGACTGTAACGTTCGGGTCCGTACCGAACTTTCGGGTGTCCGTGGCACGGACCCGGACCCGGACATTTCAAAAATCGTTCGGGTTCGGTCCGGGGTTCTGCTATTTTACTCCACGTGTTGAGAAGCTGCAGGGCAGCCAATCAACAAGCGTTTCACTGGTTTGCCCTTAGAAGCCATCACAGCCATGCCTACTAATGGCATGGCTGTGATTGGCCAGTGCATCATGTGACCCAGCCTCTTTATAAGCTGGAGTCACAGTGCTGCAGTCACATGCTCCTTGGGTTAGTGTAGGGAAAGGTAGCTGACGGCGTGAGGGACAGATTTCAGCCATTTTAAGACCTGATCCTGCATCCTGAGATAGATTACTTTACTACTGCTGTCTGTGCTGTTGCTCTGAGGACAGATAGCAGAAATTAGAGATTTCACATACCGCTGCTTT
>BLSH010455405.1:64740-105359 GCA_018402905.1 Glandirana rugosa
TTCAATTCAGTGATTTTGATATCTCTTCTAAAAAAAAGTCGATTTGAAGTCGAAATTCCCCTTTGAAAGTTCCAAAAAGTGTAAACAATTTCTAAAAGTACTTGCATAAAACACTATATCTAAACATCCAAAAGATACAATACCAATAAAGACATAGTCCTGCACATAAGTAGGTGGGACGATTCGTCGACGACTCTATTCATATCTTTCAATCAATAAAGTTAGGCAGACTCGTCTAACCGTATTTACACATATACGTTCTTCCTCATCGTCATGTTGAATCGTCCTTCGCGACGACGTATACCTATTCGGTTCGTTGTCCGTGCGATCGTTCGGGTTCCGTCCGGACCCGGACCCGGACTTTGTTCCGAAGTTCGGACGGACCAGCAGAACCCGAACTTCCAGGTGTTCGCTCAACTCTAATTATTTGTCTTTATCAGTAAATACCAAAGGAAGCAATATTGGCTTATCCATATGCAGCAGCGCTTCCTGCTAAGTTGTACTGCTACTCCTTCTTGCATATACACATTTATGCCAATCTGCTCAGACGGATTGAAATAACTAACTTTCTATACTTATCTCAGCAGCTGCTTAGCAGGGTGGATGAATACACGTCCTGATACAGAAATAACCATAACATAGAAAACCTACAAATCTATATCACAAAATACGTTCATGAAAATCTTTAACAAATGTGAAAAACCTTGAAAGTTTCCCCTTAAAGCTGAAGTTTAGCTGAAAAAAAATCTTCTCTATAGTTTTAGTGACTTAACTTACCTGTAATAAAGTATATCCCACATTGTGCAGACAGCAACATTCAGGGCCGCTGTTAGAAATCATGGGGCCCAGTACAACCTACCTAATGGGGCCCCCTTTGACTCTGCCCTCGCCCCCACCCCTGACTACCCCGACCCGATTTTCACATGAAAGGTGACAGTTACCATATCAAATATACACACACTCCTGGCCGTTGACCACAGTTGGGGATATGTGTATGTTTAAAAACACATTTGCTGCATGACCACAGCGCCATTTTAAAATAGCGTGGTTAAAGGGGTGTGGTCAGGGGGGCTGTAAAAACGCAGCTCTGCTGAGCGTTTTTACTGACCCCCCCCCCCCCCCCCCATCCCCAAGACAAGTGTAAAGGAACATCGCACAGTGCCTTATGATCTTTAGGCCTCATTCACACAGGTGTTTTTTTTTTACTGCTTCCAAACGCCCCTCCATGTTATCCTATATGTCAATGCACATATAGACTTTTAGAATCTTTTAGTGGCAGGGGCGTTTACAACCAGGAAAAAAACCCAGGGCCTGTGCATCCAGGAGCAGCAGCGTTTTGGCAAAAAAAAGCTTGACACATGTAAAAGTGTCTAATGCTTTTACAAGCGTTTTGGCGCATTACAGGTGTTTAGCGTTAATTCATTTCAATGACCAGAATAAATTATTATTCTGGCCAATGAAAAGCCCACGAGCTTGACGCCTGTAAGGCTACTGCCAAGAGGAGGAGCATTTTTAAACCATCCTGTGTGTATTTAAGCCTTATAGGTTTTGTAGAATCATTCACACAGGACAGCGGGTGCTCTATTTCTTTATCAAAGTGTCACATGGCTGTTGGGTGCTGACTTTGTACATTTATAGCTGTGCTGTGTGCTACACATTGTAACACGCAGTGCATCCACAACAAAGTCAGCACCCAACAGCCATGTGACACATTTTAATAAAGAAATAGAGCACCCTCTGTCCTGTGTGAATGATTCTACTAAACCTATTAGATGTTAAAAGGCACTGTGAGGACTTTGGATGATTCTATTAGGACATCACAATGGTGCTACCCAACACCGCCGCTCGTATTCACTCTCCTGTTCCCTCCCTGCGAGTGCGAGCTCTCACATCTGTCCCGGCATCTGAAAGAGCAGAGCAGCCACAGGTAAAGCACTTTAAAGATCAATCCACCAAACACTGACACCAGGGAAGATAGATAGCAGACGGGAATGCAGAGCATGCAGCTGGTTTGATTACCTCCGCCCCGAAAATGCAAAAATCCCTCAGCTCCAACCTCCTGGGCCCCTCTATTGAACTGAGAGGGCCCAGAAAAAAAATATATTTATACACCCCCTAAGCAAGAAGGAGCTTGGGGGGTAATTTAGTAAGCCTGAATTTTTGTTTGTAAGAAATGCATTCTAAAGCTGGCCGGGCCCCCCTGATGAGCTGATAGGGGCCAGGCCCGGTACAACTGGGCTGGCTGTACTGCCCTATCAGAGGCCAACAAAAATCTTCTGTGCAGGAATGCCCTGTCCTCTTAAAGCTGCTGAACTGGTGATATCAGAGGGAGAGAGAGAGTAACATTGTACAGACCTCTGGAAGTATACCCCCAGTAACTCTATGGGTATTTCTTTGGATTTGGACTTCAGGAGATTTTGGTAAAAAGGTCAAACTTTCTAACTTTAGCAGAGTTTCAATGTTTGCAGGTTAGCATTACAAATAGCAGGGAAGGATGAAAACATGAAAAGCTAGGTAAAGGTAGACAAGACTGGTCCAAGACAGGAAATAACAAATGCTAAAGACTGATGGGAAGAGACTGACTATACTTGGAGAGGAAGAAAGAAGGCATACCGACAAAGCAATAAACCTAGTAGGGAGCACAATGGAAGACAGAAAAAGGCTAGAGCATGGCAAAGGTTCAAGGTCACAGGATACAAGGTAGCTGTGAAACATATAGAGTCTGGGATGGCATATTCAAGGCTCAAAGATCCAGCATCAGGCCTCATACGCACGGACGTTTTTTGGCGCCGGCGTTTTCTGGTGTTTTTTGCAGCTCTCCATGTTAGTCAATGGCCCCATAAAAACGTCGGCGTTTTTGAGCTGTAGATGGCGTCGGCGTTAGTGAGCTGAAAGTAGAACCCATGGCCATCGCATTCTGAGGCTGTAACGTTTTGGCATTTTTTTACGCCGATGCCGCAAAACGCCAACAAACGCCAACTAACGGCAACAAACGCCAACTAATATTGTACCGGCGTTTATTTGACGCTGACGTTTTAAGGTTGAAAAATAGCAGAGGGATGATTTTTTTTTTAAAAACACCTATTGACGCCGACGCTCACTAACGCTCACTAACGCCGATGCATAACGCCCGAAAAACGACGATTTTTTTCCTTGACGTCGGGCCCGCCGCTTTGTTTATTTTTAAAGATACGCCCGTGTGTATGAGGCCTCAGGTGTAGGAGAGTACAGCAGACCAAAATGGATACATTGTCTGAGAGACAAGGCTAGACAACTGACAGTGGGAAGCCAGGTGAAAGTGGGCCTCTACATGGGTAGCACAGCATAGGAGATAAAACAAACACCCAAAGAGACAGAAGATGCAGAATCACCTGAATTTACTGAAGCAATGCATTATGGGAATGTATGTTAGAGCTGAAAATCTCCATGGACCATGTGGCCCATAACACACGATCAGGTTTATTCAGTGAGGCAAACAGTAAGATGCAAAATTCATATTTAGTTATCTCTATCAGTTCTACCATGTCAGCCACCAAATTTAAACGGCCATGAACTCCAAGACTTTTAAGATATTGTATGTGCTGAAAGACAGCTTTGGATCACATTTTCTATCTATTAAATGCAAGGCTCCATTCAGGCTAAATGTAATGCTTCTTGGTGGCCTTTTTTTGCAACTGAGAAATGTGCATGCAAAAATGCATTTAACAAGCAAAAAAACGGAATTGCAATAATAATGCCCAAATGTTCATAAAATGAAACCTGAACCGAGGTAGTGGGAAAAGGCTCAACTTTTCTTTTTGAAAATACTATAGGCATGGCTCTCATACTGGTCCATTGGCTTCTGTACTTTCAGAAACACTAGAACAAAGCAAACATGCAGATTAGGAGTTTTGACTTAGCTCTGAAACAGTCAGGCAACTGACCTTTCTTCAAAAAGAGATTAACCTCTGTATTTTTCTCGATTAAGGTTTACTTTAAAAATTGTGTGCAAATTGACTGGAGACAGGTGGGTGTTGCCCACAAAAGAAAGCATTCCCTATTCCAGCCTCTCTCGACCTTTTTATCCCAGAGGGACCCTTGAAATAACTGTCTTGGGGGGAACCCCTGCTAAAACAAATTCATTGGGGGAGTCAGTGGGAAAAATGCCCCTTACATAGGTGGCCTTTGAAAAGAATGCTCCCCTTACTGTGGTGGTTAGAAGTCACCCTTAGGGTTAGTTTACACTTGCTTCAAAGCTCATTAAAGCTCATACAGCTTCAACAAGTTTTTATGATGTGTTTTTGAGGCTTTGGCAGTGCTTCTAAGAGGCTTCAGTGAGGCTTCCACAAGGCTTTGACGAGGGCTTCAGTGATGCACTTTTGAAGCCTTGTTGAAGATTGGTAAACGCCCTGTGTGTTTGTTGATATCTCACACCTGCAATTTCTCCAAAACAAAGCAAAGCTAAAGCTGAATTACAGCCTCTGAAAAGCCGCAGGTGCTTCAAGTGAGCTTCAAACCAGCTTTGTCATAGACTTCTATGGAGGCGTTGGAGAGGCTTTGAAGCCTGGCTAAAGCAACATGGGGTATAATTAATTAGAAATTGTGATGGGACAGACGTGGTCGCCTTTTGATCAGCCTGGGGTGTCTGAGCTAGGCAAGAGGCAGTCTTTGAGCAGACAACAGGTCCAGACTGGTGACTGAAGGAATCAATTAAGCAGGGAGGCAGAGTTTGAGGCAGATCTGTCATAAGGAGGAATAGACAGAGCTGTGTGACAAAATAGCCTGGTGGCTAAAAGACGTCTATGTTTATTGTTATAGTAACTTCCTTCCGTTGTGTCACTTTGATATTTGGATGGATAAAAGTGGGCAAAAAGGCCTAAAATATATTTTGCTGAGTCGATTGAGTCCTTGGAAAATGACATTTCAAAATATATAATATATACAGTATATATATACTGCATGTATATACCATATATAATACACTCTACATCTCTACAGCTTTGATAATGTTTTTTTAACATAAAAAAGGCAGTCTTATAAATGAGAGTTATTTCTGAGTATGCACTCTTGCTTTAATGAGACAGTGGAAAATAAAGCATATGGAGTCTATTTTGCTGTATAAGGAAAGTAGCTTCAAGCTGTACAGAGAAACTGCCATATCACAACCTGTCCATGCACTTAACCAGAGTATTTGGCAAATAAAAAAAGAAAAAGAAAACATCTACTGGCATAAAGCATTCTCTGAATTCTATGAATTGTTTGCAGCTCTGATGGCTGTAAGTCTTGACAGTATATTACAAAGCTGTTTGTTTATGAATCTTGATTTAAAGTAGGCAAAGCTTTTATAACCTGGAAAGAACTTTAATTCAATTGAGATATGAGACAAGAGCCGTAACGATTTATGTGGTTTTTAAAGGAAAAAAGATCACAGCAGGCGCTTTTAGCACTTGCAAAATAAATATTTACATTAACCTGCATTTAAAGTGACACTGTACTACCTAGAAAAAAATGAATTGTGCGCTTGGATGTTAGCAGGCACCACAGGGTGCCTTTCTTACCTTTTCTGGTTCCAACTTCCTGATATGTGAAACCTTCAACACACAATTCCAGGTACTGTATATACTCGAGTATAAGCTGACCTGAATATAAGCAGAGGCACCTAATTTTACCACAAAAAACTTGGAAAACTTATTGACTCAAGTATAAGCCTAGGGTGGGTAGTTATGAACAGAGGAAGGGATACAGGGGTAATTATGCACAGGGGAGGGGTAGTTATGCACAGGGGGAGGGGTAGTTATGCACAGGGGGAGATGTTATGCACAGGGGGAGGGGTAGTTTTGCACAGGGGGGGTAGTTATGCACAGGGGGAGGGGAAGTTATGCACAGGGGGTAGTTATGCACAGGGGGAGTGGTAGTTATGCACGGGGGGGTAGTTATGCACAGGGGGAGGGGTAGTTATGCACAGGGGGGTAGTTATGCACAGGGAGGGGGGTAGTTGTATATGTCTCAATAAGAGCGCTGTTTGGCGCTCAGATGACTCACTGCATGTCTCAGAGTCTCTTCTTCTCTCCACGGCTGACAAATGCAGGGTGCGGGACCGAGCATGACGTTAATCGGGAGGAGGTGGAGGGGAGACCCGTCAAGTCATTTAAGCACTGTGCGGCGCTCTTATATGGCCGAGGGGAGAGGAGCGGTGTGCGGGAACCATGACAACCCGCACATGCCACGGGCATAATCACTCGAGTATAAGCCAAGGGGGGCTTTTTCAGCATAAAAAATGTGCTGGAAAACTCGGCTTATACAGAAGTATATACGGTATGTATATATTTATAGGTAGTTACATTGATCTGACTTGGACTTACACACGTATGATATACATATATATACACACCATACCTGTGAGATTGACCTAGAAGCTGGAAATCACTGTAGTAGACATTGCTATTCCAGAGATCTCCATTTGCTACCGGGTCCCATGCTGAGCAGTTGCCCTACTGCACTCTGAACACAGAACATTGGGCACTTAGCAAGGGTGCCATTTAGGGCATGGTTCAGAGAACGCAGTGACGTCACCACCCGTCTCTCCACCTCATCCAATCAGAGAACACTTTGAGAACACATTGAGCAAAGGCAAAGCATTCTTTGAATGCCACCCGTGCCAAGCAGGCAACCTCCTGTGTTCAGAATACAGCAGGGGAGCCATTCAGCATGGGACCCGGAAGCAAGTGGGGATCAATTTAGTGGTGTCTACTACAGTAATTTCCAGCTTCTAGAGGGATACCATAGGTATGGTATATGCATAGTTATATTGGTCCAACTATGTAAACAATGCCATACCTGGAATTCTTCTTCAACATTAGAGTTGAGGAAGGTCTCCATTACTCCCATGTGACAGCACTTGGGCCTGGCAACTGGCCACTCAGGTGCCCAGTACTAAAATGTGGGAAAATGTATGAGTGGGGGAGTGTGTTTCCCATCAGTACTGGGTTTTTGGGGGGCTGATGTGTAAGATGAAGGCAGCACAAACATGTTAGGAGAAAGCATCTTAAAGAGAATCTGTCATTTAGATAATTTATGACAGCTTGAGCACTGCATCTTGGGAGCAGTTCGCAAGCTTCCCCATACCCAGAAAACCTAGGTTTTTCAATGGCTCAAACAGAGCAATCAGAGAGAGTACCATGAAGTTGGGTATAAGTGACTTGAAGAAAGTGAGTGGCTTGGAGAAAGTAATAGTGTCTCTTTAAGATGTATTCTATCAACCTGAAGATTTACTTTTTTATCACGTTCACAATCACTGTGAAATGATAAAAGCTTAGAGCTTCTATCCAAGGCCTCGTTCACATGGGGTGTATCAATGCATATGCCTGGGCAAAGCAGTGTTTACCTGCACGGGAATAGGTAGGTATTCCGTGCATTCCACTGCAGGCATTCTCACTGACATCAATTGGGATTGCATTGGCTGCATAGAGACAGCCCCTGCTCATAATTTGACACCTGCACCCACATGGATGTCAAGTGGTCCATGCAGCCACTACATCCCAATTGATATGAATGGGACTGCCTGCATAAGAATGCACCTCTGCATCCCTGTGCAGGTAAACATGGCCCTCCATGGGTATACACTTTAGTATGCCCCATGTGCCTAAGAGGTCTTTCATGTGTGCCTGCAGAGCTTTGCTGTGTAGTGTGATCTGCATGTACTGTGCAGCATAAAGATATAGGTTGTGCTCAGGATATTTATTTTTTTAAATTTATTTAAGTATTTATATAGCACTAATAGTTCACATAGTTGCCCTCAAGGAGCTTATTACCTAAGGCCCTTACCTCACATGCATATACATACAGTACACAGACCAATTAAGGCATGAGACAATCAATCTACCAGATGTTTTCTTGTGTTGGAGGAAATCAGAGTAGACCCACAGAGACTCAGGGAGAACATGCAAACTCCAACAATGTCTTGGTTGGGACTTTAACCAAGGACACTAGTGCTCCAAGGCAGGCGTGATAACCACTAAGCCACTGTGATGAGTACTGTAATTGATAAAATACACTTAATTTTTTTATCACATCATCTCCATTACTAAAACTGATTATATTATTCTCAATTCCTTTGCATCTTCACGATATACCTTGTTGAAGCTGCAGCAGCTATTTAGAGCCAGCCTTCATCCCCTGCCTGAAAGGCTTCAGTCATTATAAATCCCCTCTCCTCCTAATCTGTACTGTCATGCCCTCCTCTCAGTTATCCGATTTCTCCACCATCAATCGTTATGTTTTTGAGCATTTTATGAAAGAACACATTCCTGGCATCCCTTTAGATGAGCATGATTTCTTGGTAGTGCAGTCTTTACCTGTGCAACTGGTCAGCAAACTGCACACCCAGTGACCAACAGGCAGGAGCATGCACATCTTCAGTAATTCAGTAGATGTGCTCTTTCATATAATGCTCTGGCTTGTGAAAAAAATATCTAAGGCAGCATGCTGTGATGTTTACAGAAGCCTGCCAGCCCCTCCTACCAGACTCGGTGTAAAGACACAAGTCGAAAGACAAAATTTCAACAGCACTTGGTCTCCAAGGGGGTAATTCTGGGAAATAAAATAATCTGATTAAAAAATGGTAATTACTTGTTTATCAGGGTAAGGGGGGTAAGAGAAGGTATTATATGCATACATTACACTTCAGCTTTATTAGCTTCTTTCTAATTTAAAATCTACACAAGAACCTATTAGCAGAGAGAGAGAGAGAGGGGGAGCTTGTGACTCATTCAGCTGTCTCTGAGTTCCGAGCTAAATAGGAGATCAAATTGCAATATCTTATTAAGGATCCTCACATCACAAATCTAAAACAATGCAGGAAACCACTAGTCAGCATATTCTGGACATCCCCTTGTTGCCTGCACGTTGTCAATATAAATACTGATAGGCAAAACTCCATATAACAAATTAAACAGTGTTGCTGCTTTATCTAATGTTTGATCAATGTTACCCGTTGTTCTCAACATTTTCTATTTTTTACTCCTGAATATAAAACAAAAGAGTAAATGTATACAAATGCACTACAGATGACATTTAAAGCCCAACACCAGGAATTTTAACCCCCCTACCAAATGCAAGATTCAAATGCTTGTTATGTCTAGAGGTTTGAGTACATAATGTACTACTTACCTTACACAGCAGGCTCTGGCGCTCTCCTCTTCTGCTTAAAGTTCAGATCTGGTTGATCTGGTTAATACAATGCTGGGACTTTAACCCTGTTTTTTATGCTGAGGCTACAGTACAACCAGTCGCAGCTTACAAAGCAGGCTATGCGGAACCGGTCGCAGCACTGAGGGAACCCTGCTGATGCAAGGAATAATATAAACACAAAAGGTGCAGCGCTAAAAAGGGTGTCTTAAAGGAGAATATAAAGTATAAAGTTCATAATGATAAGAGTCCAGATAGTGTGATTCCGAATGGTGAACAAGAAATCTAGTGAGGAATCCTCCACCAGCGGGTATGCACACACTGCCTCTTACCTTACCCTATAAAGTGGTCACTGGCGTTCATTACAAATCAGATCACTCCAGGTTACTCCGATATCAAACGCCAAAAGAATTCCCTCCACATCAGATAGACTCCATATGACAAAAACTCCGCCAGATATATAATGTCAATAAAGCAGATAGCTATCTCATGGTGCAATATGTTCAGAAAGGGGGGGGGGGGTTATTAAAACAGTTTCCAAAATACACACTCACCAAACAGAAGAAAAAACTTGCATGAGAATCAATATAAAAACAGAGATGTTTCCAACCAAAAAGATGGCTGACCTTGGTGGGCGGTGACGTCAAGTGATCCTAGCTCCACCCAACGCGTATAGTCATAAAAAGACGTCATCGGGGCGTGAAGGCATGCAAGGAATAAGTATTTACATCCTATTCATGCAACCCTAGACATAGTGAACATTTAACTCTTGCAGTGCAGGCTGAGTGGGCCAGCTGCAAAAGTGGATTTTTTCGAATTTGTGGAGTTGGGTATGAACTTACATTCACACACATGTAAGCATTTTAAGGTGAGTTTGGGGAAGGTTTTTTTTTTTTTTTTTTGCATGTTTGTATACACATTTTCAGGAGTTTTTCAGTCGCTCTCATTGAAGTCTTTAGGGGTCAAAAACACAGCGTTCAGGCACTTCAGGAAATATTCCTCAAATTTCTCAGGCGTGAAAGGGGACTCAGCAAATCTACCAGAGTGCATATATGAAAAGCAGAGCTCGAGTATTTTTTGTTGCACCTAGTTTAAACTTGCAAATACGAAAATTGGGAATTCATGCACACTTGCAAGTCTGTTGGCTTTTGATTTATCTATAGTTTATGTTATTAATATAGCATCTGGCAGAGTTTATTCCATTCACTTTCTCAGCATTGATCGGAAGTGATGAAGGCAATTAAACCGTCTCATAGAAATAATGTATTCATTCTCCTATAGGAAGCTCCATATAAGAACTACCTTCATTCTTACCCAGGTAATGGGCATGCAATAGGCAAGTTCTTTCCCAATACTAATAACCCTCCCTCTTCCTGGCTCTTTTATCAGCCAACTGTTACTTGTTTTTGTAAATGCATTTAACAATCCTAGAAGAAGACAAAAGATGTTAAGAAACTATGAGGAGACAAATGCTCTGTGCAGTAATGTGCTCTGCTCCTTTTTGTAAAGTACAAGTATATTGGTATACTTAGAGAGAGGTATTAAAAAGCCTATGAGCTCTGAACTGTGCAGCCAGCAGAGATCAAGCCAAGAGGTAATAGGGGATCCTAGATCCCACTCTGCAGCTAGGAAATCTATTGAAAATAGCAACAATACCTATAGTTTTGCAAGTATACATGCATGAGCTATTTTTAATCTGCAATTGTAAAACTGTTTGCATTTAAAAAAAGAAACTTTAGTTCTGCTTCTTAAAAATTCCTGTATGTACAAGCCCTTACCAAGATTAGCTAAACAGAATGCCTACATAAAATATCTGAAGAAATCAAATAAAACACTCATGAGAATTCTTCTAGTTGGACATTAACTGCATAACATAGTGAATTAATCTACTCATCCAAGCATCTCCAAATACCATCACGGCAGTCATATGGTCCAGTAATGATTGTAAACTGCAACATTTACAACCAGACAAATCCTTGTCTGATGCTTTAATGACACTTTTTAAGTGTTATAAAAGAACCACTTTATATAGCAATTTAGTACAGAGATAAATAGCCCCTATGTGTAATCTTCAGCAAGCTAGAGGATCACTGCAATCAGTATAAAAGAATTTACACAGACCTTTACCGAACAACAAAACACCATTGCTACAAGGAATACACAGCCCATTATGTGAGTTCAATCAGAAATATGGCTGTCTGGAAACAAGCCTAATGAATGTGGTATGTTCCAGTAGACACATGTAAGTGTTATCAAGTTGTCATAAACGTATTTGTATGTTATTGTTATTTTTATTTTTTTGAATAATGTTTATGGAGTGTTCTAACTTAAATACACACAAGAAAAAGAAAGTAAAGGAGTACACAGAAGCAATTACAGAGCAAGATACCAGTTATGGGCAATTATTGAATGACCCAGAGTAAGTTGTGCATATACAGACAGACTTATAGCCACAGTTCTTGATAGCGGTGGCCAACTGCCTCTGATACCATAAATGAGTTAGGAATTAAAGAGCATACAATGAAAAATAAAAAGGAAAGAGAAGGGGAGGATGTTTGGTCAGGGGTTGGTTTAGTAACACCAGTGCCATGGCAATAAAAATGATGTTAATCAACCCATTCCCAAATGTTTGGGATTTTTGTCAATCTCTAATGTCTAGGGATGAAGACCCTTGTTGGTAGCGGTAAATGACCTTGGAAATATAGATAGCAAGGCCACTTGTGGACACCATTGACCAGGCAGTACCCATGACTTGATAACATAATTGAAAAATGGTTTTCCATTAGGGACAATACGGGATCAAGTCCACCAAGTATGGTGCATTGTGTCACCCTCTCTTGCACATCTTCAGTACCGAGTAGTGGTCAGTGGAAACAGCTTGTGAAACATGGCAGGGAACTATACATTCACATTAAAAACTTGTAATTCCTGTATTGGGTTTGGCTAGCCATGCACAATTGGAAGGTCAGGAAAAATAATTTCTCCCAGTCATCATCTGAGAGGGGTGTCCCAGTTCTCTCTCCCAATCCCTAGTGTAGAAAGGTTGGTTTGAGGAGGCATGGGGCAGTTGGATGTTATAAATCTAAGAGACATTAGGTGTTCTGTGTTGCTGAGATATTAGGCTTCAAAGGGAGTCAAATCCCTGGACATGGTGTTAAGTCACGCATGAAAGTCTTTAAGTTGCAGGTAATGAAGCAATCTGGAGAATTGAGGGAAATCCATGCTGAAGAATGCTGTCAGAGGTTTGAGGCCAGAAGGGCATATAGCTTGCATAATTGGGAAGTGCTCCACTTGCATGTTATGTAGTATGTAACCTCACACACAGCTGCTCTGGCTAAGGGAATTATTTCAATTACTGTATACCAAACGTAAAAAAGGTCTAATTCCAAGCTGCCATAAATTAATCAATAAGCCATTGAGTGATGAGCAGAGTCAGCTGAATAGATGATAGGGCCTGCAAGCACTTGTGAAGCAAGATCTTGCAAATCTCCATGCAAAAAAAAATAAATAATTACTAAGTTGTGGGGAGACTGGCTATCAGTCCCTGACTTATCACCTATTAGTTTGATTACTGATAGAATTCTGTGTTAATTGGCCTTAATACTTCCCTTGATCCTCATAATGCCCTGAATTGATGTACCTGAGCTGAGGGGCTACTGCATTTCTCTGGACTTCTTTAACCCTGTTGTTTCCTTTCTTGTGTGGGTCAACATGTTTATGTGCTGCTGGTTTGTTTTTGGTGAAATGATGATTCTTTCAGATCGATGGAATTCTTTTCTGCTGGAACATACCTGTTTTTGGTGTTCTGTTTATTATGTATATCACCAAATCATAGGACATATAAAGCAGCGCTCAGGATGACAAAAATGAATAATCATTAATCCAACGTCCAGTGGTGCAATGTTACTACCCTGAACATCGCATCATTTTTAATGAGGGGAAGGGGTGGTAATACTTGATAAATCCTTTTATCATAAACAATTGTCAGAGATGCTAAAGGATGACATCACCTATAAGGGACTCCCAAGTAACCCTACAGGTCTTTATGTAAAACAGCTTCATGAACTAGTAGATTGGGGATATAACAATTACGCTTCGAATAAAAAAGAAAGGAGATACCTGACCCCCAGCGCGCATCGTATTCCAATTATGTATACCCTCCCCAAGATACACAAAAATGCTGATATCCCACCAGCTAAACCCATTGTTAATGGGATTGGCTCAGTTTCCGCTAAATTGGGGGAATATTTAGATAAGTTCCTCCAGCCTAGCGTACAGAGCACAAGAGGTCACATTTAGTGATGATGATCCAGTCTTCCTCATTAATGCTGATGTCTCCTCGCTATACAATAATCCAACATGATGATGCGATTTTGGCATTAAATTGGGCATTGAGTAAGCGTGATGCCATTCTTTTTAGTCAAAAAAAGTTCTTGGGAAGGGTGCTGGACTTCTGTATGATGCACAATTATTTTTGGTATCAGGGGATTTCTTCACCCAACAGGTTGGCGTTGCTATGGGGGCGAAATTTGCCCCCAGCATCTCCAACCTGTTCATGTCAGAGTGGGAAGATAGGGTCATTTATAATGACCCTAAACCTCAACTACTTTTTTATCGTCGTTATATAGACGATCTGGTACTTATATGGAAGGGCTCTAGGGTGTCAGCAGAAAATTTCCTTTCATTTATGAACTGCAATGACCGTAATATTAAACTGGAGTATGAGATTAGTGATACAACAATTCACTTCCTGGATGTGGCTATTAAAAAATTAGCATCTAATCTGAGAACAAAGTTGTATTTCAAACCAACAGATCGGAATAGTTACCTATCAGTAAGGAGTGACCACCATCCATCCTGGATCAAAAATATTCCGAAAGGTCAATTCATGAGGGTCAGAAGGAATTGTAGTAGGATAGAGGACTTTGACATGCAAGCAGGTATATTAAAAACAAGATTTGAGGAAAAGGGCTACAAGGCTGTGGCCCTTGATAAGGCAATTGAAGTAAGTATGCTCCCCCCTGAATCCTGTCTTGAGGATAAGATGAAGACTCCCCGAGAGGATCTCCACTAATATAGTTTCCTCTCAGATTATCATTGTCAGTATAGGGAATTGGAGGAGATATTCAATAGGCATTGGCATGTCCTGGATATGGATCGGGATCTGGGACCCCTATTACCCGACCGACCTAGGTTTATTTATAGATAGGCCCCAAATTTTGGGGATAATGTAGTAAAGAAATGCCCCATGACAACAGAGTTCCCTATGGATAAAAAAGGCTTTTTATCCTTGCAGGAAATGTAAAGTTTGTAAAACTATTAAGGTTTCCAACAGAGGGCTGAGCAGTTTTAGTAATCCAGAAGGCAGGGTGTTTGCTATTAATGAATTTATCACCTGTAATTCGTCCTATGTGGTGTATCTCCTCTGGTGTCCGTGCGGCCTGTACTATATGGGCCAGACAAAGAGACTTTTGAGGATCAGCATTGGTGAACACCTGGCAAACATTAAAAAGGATTTAAACACCATAGTGTTTCCATGCATTTCAGAGAAAAACATTGTAGAGATCCCTCTTTACTTCAATTTTGTGGCATAGACTGCGTCTATCCCTCTTGGAAGGGTTCAAACCGTGTGAGAGACCTTTCCCAGTGAGAGACCCAGTGGATATATTTAATGAAAAGACTACTAACTATCACCTCTGCTACTGGATATATACTGGGCTCAAGGGTCAATAAAGTCTGCGAGTATTACATTACATTTAGTGTAATATCAGTTGGTTACATTGGAAGTTTATGATCCGGTTTATATACACCTTTGGTTGTCCTTTAATTATTGGAGATTGGGTATTTGGTGAATATCAATGACCCAATTTTCTGGTCTTTTAATTGGGTTATAGTAAATACTTAGCATATCAGAGTGGGATAATTAATTTTCATTCATTTATGAATTAATGTCCTACTGTTAGTATATAGTCTGTTGCTGATTAATATCTTTTGTACAAGTATGATATAGTTGGATATGATCAATTTATTACAAAAACTCGTTAATGTGCTGTATGTGATATCTAGAGTAATATCTGATATATAGTTCTATTCATCTACTTTGAGTATTTTTACGGATAGGTTTTTAATTTTCTTTTATAACTCTTAAATAGATGTTTAGTTGCAAAATGCAGACATGATTGATCCGTGCTGTGAATAAAAATTATGCGATGTTCAGGGTATTAACATTGCATTATATAGCATGTAGCTTAATATATGATGTTAGATGTTATTCAATTGTTTTAAACAATTCATTTAGGAAGGTTTGTTATTAAGAAGATTTGTAAAGTTTAAGGTAGATGTCTTGCTGTAAAATGCGGACGCTGGCCTTATTCGCCACCTGGAGACACCGGAAGGAAGGGCTACTTAGTCGTGGAGTCATTTGTAGGTGGGAGGATATTTAGTTTCAGTTGCTGTGCTGCACAGCCAATCACAAGTTGAAGTCCATATGACTAAACGCACCTGAAGAGGCTGTGCGGCAACTTTACAGAGGTGGACGTCTGTTCTCTGCCTGATCCCCGCTGGTCGGAGGAAAGGTGGTAGATTCCTAGTGGTGCCTGCAGGTGGTCCAGAGAAAGCTGGTGTCCGCATATAGACATATATGCTTGATTTTAAGACTATCTGGTAAGAGTTTACCTATGGGAGGGGATGAGTGGTATTGCTTACAATAAATTATCTTTGCTTAAACAGTATCACACTATCCCCCGGTGTTTGTGTTTTACATCTATCATGAGACTGATCAGCTGCACCGATTGGAGTTGAACACACCTGCCTGTTTGTGTTGGAGATACACAAGAAGCGTGATTGCCTGTGCATGAGAATGCCTGGCATTTATTTCCGGTAAGAGTCTTTTCATTGTGAGCAGTGTTCACACTTACTCTGGGCACTTGGTGTGGTAATAGAAACTTCCTGGATTGCGGGCTATTTAGACTGTCATCAGAATAAACAGATTTTAATCATCTGGTGAACTGTGGACTGCGTGTATCTTCACAATATTACACTGACTACTGGACGTTGGATTAATGATTATTCATTTTTGTCATCTTGATCGCTGCTTTATATTTCCTATGTTTTGGTGATATATATATAGTTTTTGTACATTGGTTTATAGTTATAGCAGCAGCTGTATATATTGATCTCTCCTCTATTGAGGAGGTGTAGAATTATTCTCACAGATTGTGTTGGCGCAGGTCTGAGGTCCTTTGAATCTGTAGGTTAGGGCCCCTTTTGCGGGACATCGTTGGGCATTGTTATTGTTATGTATGCTTGCTTAATAAACCCTAATAAACTGTCTAGTTGGCAATTAATGATTTATGATTCTCAGCACCCCATCAATCACAGTACAGTACCACTTATACAGGGTGTAGCTTTTTGCAAACGAGGCTGGGCTCAAACCAAACAGCAACTTTCCTATGCCTTTATCCAAAAGAAAAAAGATACCTGATCACTGACCAATGTAAAATAACCACAAAAAAAAAATAAATAAAGTAGAGGTGCACAATCTGAAGGTTGGGACCCCAAGTGTGCTTTAAAGTGTTGCACGTTTACTAGGTTTTTGTTTCCTATTTTAGGAATAAACATTAAATTATCTAAACCTAAAAATAAAATGTAATATATTACATTCATCCTTTATTTTTACCAGTGAGTGTGCCAGTTACATACACACTTCTTATTCCAGACTGACAATGCTTGCACATTGCATTGCATCTACGGAGGAGCAGAACTGTCATCCTAGGATGCTCTCCTGATTTGGACTACTGCGCACCCCTTTCCCCCTCTCCTCATTTGTATTACACAAGATGAGATGTTGGTTAGCTCACAGAATATAGCTGGGATACAGGGTGTCTAGCAGGGTGAACATATCTTGTTCTGTACTTGGAAAAAATGTATTAAGCCTGGAAAAAAGAAAATTAATGCAGCCACCACATCTAAGGATCGGCAGACTGTAAACTATTGGATTTTTATTCTTAGGTTTAGGTATACTTCAACACAAAACATGTAATTTCAGGACAATGGATCTCAAATATCTGAAGGCCTATCCTACCATTGAACTAGGTCACATCCTTTCAAGAAGGATTTGAAATTAATATATGAATCACTAGGCTAGGCAGCAATTACGTATAAGCATGTTTTTCTACCCTTTTAGTTATTATATATGAAACATAGGATTTACATTAAAGAGGATACATTACAATGCAATAGATCTGTAATCTATTGTCCTTTCAACTGTTTTACAATACCAGCTTTCACAAGGAAAATATTAAAATCCTGAACACATTAGAGTCCATTTACTGACCATTAGAGACTGTCTAGTAAATAGCTTATTTCTGTGTGCTGGTACACACATGGCAATTTTCTGGCAATTTCAATCACTTTCAACTAGCTTTCAATCACAAAGACATTCAAACGTATTAGGTCAACCAAGATCATTTCATCCAGAATGATGTTTTTTTTTGTTCCTATAGCCTCCTGTGATATCCTAATCACATAGTGGGGACTCACAGTGGCTGGTGGGTGCACCTGTGACCTGGGCATGTGTATTTGAGGCAGCTGCAGGACCCAGAAGAGATGGGTGGCTCATGGTGATGATAGATGGAGAGCTCAGAACTCAAGCTGTGACAGCGGATCGACGGATGGACAACACTTGATTCTCTGGGCAGGTGAGTAAGATTTTGGGTGAACCCTAAGAAGTAAGAGGGGTTAGGAAAAAATGGGGAGCTAGTGAAATTCCTCTTTAACATGTCTGCTATGGTTAATTGCATTAAAGCAGAATACATAAACTTGTTTGGAAATCAGAACAGACTTCATGTGTATGTCGGCTTACCCAACAAAGCAGTGCAAAAAGCAAAGAAGATGCTCTGAGTAGAGTACCTGATACAAACCAATCAGATTTCAAATCTTTAAATATTGTTCCTTGCCCTGTCAAGCCCTCTAATATGCAAACAATAATGTGTATGTGTGTCCTGATTCTATACATCTATTACGCCTGTCTCTTCAGTTCACTGTAACTAGTTTTGCCTCCTTCCACAGTTCCTACTGTGTGTCAGTTAATGTTTCTTTTCCACAATTTCTAGCAGTTCTTTGATTGACTTTAATTGGCTTGTTTTCAGTTCAGGAGAGGAGAAACATCAAATGCTCTAGCTGTCGTTAGTGGAGGACACAGGGTCATTTGTAAGGCTTGGATGTGTTTGTTAGCATGGAGTCAAGAACAAGGATGAGTTTTAGAGCAGGCTACATAAGCTTAGGGTTGGGGGGGTCATATCCTGATGGTCATTTCCGTGGTATCTTCTCTAGAGTTTTAAATGTGTTGAGTGTGCCTCTATCATGAAGAATGCTTCAATCATGAAGAATGCTACAACTGCTTATACCTCCTACATGCTTACCAGGAAATCAGTGTAAAACTTTATCATTTACATCAGAATGAGAGCTCTACTGTTTGAATTAAAGCAATGGCATAGGATTAAAAGTGATTAGCGATTGCATTGGATATGCAAATAATGGATCACTGGATATTTGGTCTACACTTGCCATCAACAGTCTTTATGACTGCTATGAGAGGGGAAAGAATTTTGTTTGGAATATCCTTTTTTTGTTCACCTGGATAAAGGGCAATAGTTAACTCTTCAACAAGATTCTATTCTTAGACCAGCCAGATGGATACAGTTACTCATTTTATATTAGCTGTGACAAATGTTGGAATTTTCCACGCTACCTGCTTGGGTCACGTGGACCCAGCACTGCATGCTCGTCTGGGGTGTACACTAGCCACTTGGATGGCTGAGGCCTGCTTTACACATCTGTTGCCAGAACTAACTGATTTAAATAGTTTGTCGTTAGCACAGAAGCAACCCACCTTTTTCCTTATGCTTAAAACACTACCCAGTCAAGTTATTGCTATATTAAAGCATATTATGATTATATTTTTCCTCTTAAAGCTGAATTCTAAGGAAAACAAAAAAATTCTCTTTTAGTGGGGCTCCTCCAGCACTGCAATTATTAAACACCTAGTTTTTGCCTAGGGTACCGGAATAAATGACTTTTACTTACCATACATCTCTTCATCCTGATGCCCTGGGCTGTGGGCAGTCTACTGGTTTCCTTGCATACAATGCATTGTACTTGATAACATCAGAGTACCTGCAATCGAAGCATGTTAGAGAAGAGGCTATAGGGGACATTCCTATAAGGCATGGGATCCTACCAGAGTGAAGGATTAGATAAGTAAAAGACCTTTTTTACTGAAACCATAGGCATACATGAGTGGTAACCTGTGCAATGTGGGAAGGGGGGGGGGGGTGCTGTGGGCATTGCGAGGTAATTTTATTTTCCCCCAGAATTCAGATTTAAAGGTACATTATAATGATTTTGGGTTCACTTCCTTTGATTTTTATTTTAACTGATAGGTTTATACAGCGATTTTGTACTATATATTCATAAGCTTGCTCCTAGGCTGGGAGGCACCTTTTGTATCACATGACCCTTCCCTTTTTTTACTGCATTGAATTGTATTGTAACTGCACTGTCTGCCCTCATGTTGTAAAGTGAGTGCGCAAACTGCTGAGTCTAAAAAGATAATAGTCACACCAGCAAGTCATTCAGTTCTGTGTGTAAACTGCAGCTTGAGCTATTAAGCTCTGTAACAATTGTAGCGCCCCCCTAGGTAGGTGCTAGTAAGTGTATATCGTTTTTGGCTTTCTCTGCTTAACAGAGGAGCAGACCGGCAAATGTAGGTGCTATCTGCTTATCAGAAAGCATTGATTTATGAGTAAGGTCTGCTCAGTGTGCTCTGGTGCTGATTCATGTTGTCTGGAGAATTTTACACTGCCCAATAGTGTTGGCTCCTATTGGACAGTTGGAGGAAAACCCAGCAAGTGACAGCATTGATATGGATACAGCCCTGGCCAATTAGGAATGGAGGTGCCCTATTGCATGCTGGGTGACTACATCCATATAAAAAAGGATAAAAAGGAACACATGGGCTCAAGGTGGGAGTTTCTGCCCATCCAGACTTCAGGGGTAGAGGTGTGCAAAACAGCTCCTGGCTGCTAGGCCTGAAGCCTATCCAGGAGGCTGCTGGTTGCTAGGCCTGTCTGAGGACTATCCGGGTGTTGAGGCTTCAAACAAAAGTTCTTTTAGCAAGCTGACTGAGGGTGGATGTCCATGGATCCTGTCTGGTATCACTGCTGTGAGTGTTGCTTGGAAGGAGGATACCAGCTGTCCTTGGAAATTGTGTGAGTACAGACCCCTAAAGGGATCCCTGAGACTGAGTGTGTGCTAAAATCCCCCTCCTGTTCCTAGAAGTCAGCCTACTGGGTGTGTGAGCTAAAAAAGGAGACACTGGCTAGTGTCTGAAGAAAAAAGTCTGGCTAAATTCTCTCTGCTTAAAAAGGGACTTTCATTCTATTCAGCCTGCTACTTGCTGCTAACAGTCTGCTATACAGTTCTATAGAGAAGTGTCCTCGCTTGGGAATAGTTAACTTGGAGTATCCTACTAGTTCCCTTCTCCTATCCAAGTTCCAGAATAAAGCATTAAAAATACATCCCCTGGACTGGTCATTGAAGATAACAAGTAGAATAGTGTGTGTGCCTGACAGTGTGGAAATACCATGTAACTGCCTGCATTGAGACTGCTTGCTGTGCGACTGTATCAGCAATTGCACAGCAAATGCTGTATTTTCTTATTGTGGTATTTTAGTGAAAAAAAAATGCATTATGGCCACTGGATGCAGCAGACAATCATAAGAAATATACACATTAGACACATTAGGGGGATTATTCATGACAACTATGTGATTGCTAAGATATTCGCACAATAATTTTTCTTTACATATAGACCTCTTTATCTCTATTTGCTGGCTAAAAAAAAAACATGATAATAGGCAATATTTCATATTTGTATTACTTTCCATAAGTATAGAAAGAAAATATGCACAAAATCACTGTACATTCCCTTTACATTTCCAAAACGTTTATATTACAGCACGCATTTACATTGTGCAAAAATTTTCTTTACCCAATAATAAACTAAAGTACAGTATTACCTAATTTTAATGTAATTAATGGTTTCTTGCCAGGGAAAAAAGAGCTACACACTGTGATCAATGAGAGATGAGGCAGCCATCGTGCCGGCAGAGAATAATTCATGAAAGTCTGGGACTAATGGTTATATTTTGTGTGAGATGTACAGCTGTCTTGCATTAGCCACAATTTGGATTTTCACTCTTCAGAGTTTCCTTTGAATTCCATCCTATTTAAATTGTTTTATTTCTTTTGAATGCTGCCTGCACCTCTTACTTTTCAATAAAGCTTTTATAAAGTAAGAAAATGAATTTTTGGCTCCGTCTGTGGGACAGAATAAGTTAGCAGCATTTCCCAAAGTTCCAGGCTGCTATCTAAGCTAAAAGGATAAACTCACCAGTTGCCGCCAGGGTTGTTAATGTATGCACATGCCTGTTTAGAAGTGCACACCGCAGCTTTTGGAAAGTTGAAGCAATCATGAGTATGCAATCTTTGGAATGTATTCTAGCTGACCTTCGAAGTAAATGGCCTTACGTATCCCAAAGAATTTCCTAATACTGAGATATATTTCATCTTCTCTGCATAATTCCCTTGAACTGAACAGGAAGGAAATAAGTGTTCATCTACAGAGCATGTATATTCATCAATGGCTACTGTGATGGCACACAGCTTCCAATGGTATTGTGTGAGAACTACTTTCATTCCTCGCCTCACGCTGGTGCCTTAAATTCTTATAATTGTGAGGGTTGCTTATTTTTTCACTTTCATCCCTGCCTGGTATCTTTAACATTGCATTCGTTTATCTCCTTTTTTTTATATTATACTTGTATAAGATCAGTCGGTCTCCTCTGATGTTCTGCTAAATACCCCTTCACTTTGTATTTGCTCTCATGCTGATATGCATAAAGTCCAGCATCACTTTAATCCATGGTAACATTCCTAGATCCTCCTCAATGGAAAAGCTGCAGCAGATGCCATGGAGCTAATTAGCACTGTGTATATAAGTAGGTAAAGGGTAATTGATGCAGTTATCCTATACATGCCATATAATAAATGTAGACTTCTATATGAGCCAAAGCAAGAGGAAGTAGCTCCCAGGGTGGGATGAGCAAGAGATGGAGATAAGTAATAGGCTGAGGGCTAGGTCAAGACCATAGAGAATAAAGATCAGTGTCATGCCGATAAAGAAGGGTCCACGTAGAAAGCTAACAAATAATCAAAATAGATTAGTTACAGAAACAAGCAACACGTGGATTTGTAACTACAAATATGTGTATATGTGGGCCACAGACTGCCTACTAATTAATTACTTGGCCTATTGATTTCTTCTAGGTTTAGAACATTTTATGTGATGAAATTTTCCTAACGCTAAGGAATAATTTTAGAAACCAGCCCCCACAATTTCTCAATGGCTTCATTTGGTTTTGTACTGTAAATACATACTACACTACTGTCAAACTGTCAGAAGTAGCCGCGTTAACATGCAAATCAGGGAGCACGTTTCTGTAAACACCAAAGAAAAAGGCTAGAAACCTTTTGGATGCTACCAGCTTAGCATCCAAAAAAGCATTTTTTGGGCAGAAAAAAACGCTTTATGCTTGTAAATGCGTGTAAACACCTTTAAGCACATTTAGGCATGTCAAGTGTTTGGGTGTTAATTAATTTCATTGACCAGAATAATAATCTATTCTGGTCATTAAAATGAATTAACGCTCTACACACGTCAAATGTTTTTTTCTGCCAAGACTCTACCTTCTGGACATACTGGCAGTTTTTACTATTCCTGCATCTAAATGCCCCTGCCTCCCAACACCTCTAAACACCTATGTGTGCATGAACAGAAAACAAAAACACTAGATGCCTCTAAAAGCAGCATTTTTAATACTCAGTGTGAATGAGGATTTGTGGTGTGTGTACGTTAACGCCTCATTCACATGGAGCATATATATACATGCACAGTGTGAGGGCCGTGTTTACCTTCACGGTGATGCACCGGTGTTCCGTGCATCCTCGTGCAGGCAGTCCCACTGATATCCATTGGGAAACAGCAGCTGCATGGACACAGCCACCGCTGCCAATCTGACATCCATATGGGTACACAAACCCAAACGCACCCTGGTTGCACCCACATGGTTCTCAAATTGGGAGCTGCATGTAGACAGGTGCCTACAAGTGGTTAATGTTTATCTGCTGTTCTGTAGCTATATGTCTCAAACTGTTCTGTTTCCCCTGTCTGTGCTGATGGCTGCAGGTAAAAAATGGTTACAATAGAGATGTGTGGTGGACCTGAGGAATTGATTGGCTAGATTGTCCCACCACATTTCTAGAGATCCACATAAAAAGGCTCACTGAAATGCCCTGGAGCGCTGCTGGGAACCACTACCAAGACGTAGGCTGCTACTCTGTCTGTCTGTGCCCCCATCTGGAGTGGGGGGGGGGGGGTGATCAGTTCCCTAAGGGGCTGGACACCTGAGAACTCTATGGTCTCTTTACTGCCAGCTGTGAACTTACTACCATTATGGCCTTACTGCCAATCATGGATTTTAACGATACTTGATGCCTCTTGTGCATTATTTGCCTTAATGGACGCTTAGCTCTAAAGGACTATGGACTCTCTGCTGTTATTCAGATATGATTACCTTATAGGCACATGTATGTTTGCCTTTCTTCAGTAAAGTTACCGTTAACTGTTAATTGCCTGGTCTAAAGTCTCTCAAAGGGGTGCATGCACAGCATATCTAAAAACAGGGCTTGCAACACAACAAGGGGGCTAAGCTAGAGGAAGATGCAATCCAGGGGTCAAACATACAGAGTACTGTCCAGTGGAAGGTAATGTGTTGTTGCTAAGCGCTACAGTGTTTGTGTCACATGCAATGCAGCCAATCAGCCAGGGGACGTGTGATCAGCAGGGATGAGGGTTCCTCTGGTAGTGGAGGGGGTTAAGTGCTTGGCACCTCCACTACTGGCCAGTTTCCCCACTGTCTGGGACAAGATCCTCAGCACTGAGTGCCTAGGGAACCAGCTTGGAGTCATGGAAGAGAGTGTGTAGAGGGGCCCCTGGAAAAGAGAGCAAGAATGGAGTTTGGAGAGGGAGAGTGAGTGTTTCCTGTATCCCATAGCAACCATGGGATGTGTCAGTGGGAGAGAGGTTACATGAACTGCTGGATTGGTGAAGCCCTGTACAGGCTCAGCGGTAGTGGCCTCAAAATGCTGCACACCTGGGATTGGTGTCCTCTATGCATAAGAATGTCTGAAGTGTACATGTGACATCAGAGTAACAGAGCCAGCATAGAGATCAAGGAGTTAATGTTAACAGTGTCATTGCAGCTTGACTTGCCTAAATGTTGACTGTCACATAATCATAGCTCCCAGCCTGAAGTTCAAGCATTAGCAAGTGAACTTCCACTTGTCCCAACCAAGGAGCCTAAGGCCTGCCCACCAGCGGCTATATCCATGCATCTACTGCATCCTAATTAACAACCATGGGACTGCCGGCGCAGGGGTACACAGAACACCAGTGCAACACTGTGCAGGTAAACACAGCCTTCACATTGGACACACATATATAAGCCCTGCATGAACGAGACCTTAAACTCTAGTCTTAAAAATATATATATATTTTTTTACAGTATACTGTATATTCAAGTATATATTAAAGTGTAATTCTGGGACACAACCTAATCTTAAAACTGCTCCCACCCCCTCCCCCCCCAACACCTATTCTAACTACCCGGTAGAAGAAAGATCTGTATACTTACCTATTCTCAAGTCACGCTAGTCCAGTCCTGTGATCTAGCACCCGTATCAGCTACCGGCAGCTTCAGGAGAGAGGTGGGAGCGACAACAACAGATTACCTATAATAAGCTTATGGGTTAAGTCATTTCTCAGGCATCCCAGCCATTGTTGGAGTGCTCTTTCCTCTCCCCTGTAGCCGAAGTTGGCTGACACAGAGAACATCATGTGACTGGACCAGAGCAGCCGGAGAATAGGTAACTGTACAGATCTTTCTTTCATAGGGTAGTTAAAATAGGTGTTAGAAGGGGTGTGGGATCATTTTTAAAATAGATAGTTTTATTCTGGAATTCCATTTTAGCAAAAAAGCCCCTTCTATTGCTCTCTGCTTCCTCTGCATCATCAAATTCCTTCTTGATGCTGTGGTCTGACTTCCTGTTAGAAGGAAGCTACATTCATTCTCCATGGTCCCGCTGTATCTAGGAATGTAGTGACTCTCTCTTGCTGAGATGAGCCTTTGGATATGTACCCAGATAGCAAGCAATTGAGCTTCAAGTTTGAAAATGACTTGCTAAGATATTGTTATACTTGCCAGGCTTGCAGCAAGACCGCATTGCATGACTCCATATCAACTTTCTTTGCAAACATTCTGCAAGTCTGCTGCAAGTTCTGGTTCAGTTATGTTGTGCAATAGCCATCCCACCACAGGGGGCACTGTGACTTGCAGAGTTCTTGCTGTAGACTCACCACTGCAACTTTATTCTCGCTAGAGACTTGCCACACAAATTTGCTACAAACTGTAAAATTATCAACTAAAACTTGCGCTTCAAGTGCTCTGCAAGTGTACAACTTGCCAGTGAAAATGTACAGCAAGTTAACAGACTTACAATCCCACACTGCCACAAATTTGTGGCAAGTTATATTTGCTATCTGGGTAGTGTGAATAGAGCAGTTCACATGACCACTTATGTTCACTGCTCGTTTGAAACAAATGAAAGTGAATGGGAATAGGAGGAGGTTCAGGAGCTCACAGAGGATGTTTTAAAGTGGTTGTAAACCCTGTTACACCACTTTAACGTACAGGTAAGCCTATGATAATAAACTTGCACAGTTAAGGAGATATCCATTGTGTCACTGTATATGCATGTGCCGACGTCATCGGCACATGCACTCTGAAGAAACGGCCCGATGGTGCCGTTTCTTCAGTACCCGTGCCGTGACTGGTGGCACCCGTGCATGCATCTTCGCGGCTCAGGCCAATCACAGCGCCGGAGGAGGCTCCAGGAGACATGTCGCCAGTCACAGTGGCAGCGTCAATCTCAGGTAAGAATTTCATAATGAGCTAGTATGTGATGCATACTAGCTCATTATGCCTTTGTCTTGCAGTTTTTTTTGGGGAGTTTACAACTTTAAGGAGATAGAAAAGCACAGTAGGCAGCAATTTTAAATTATATTACATGGCCATTATGTAGTTAAAGTGTGTGGATTATTTTGGAGAATAAGAATATAATTTAGTGTAACTTAAAGTGTCACTAAAGGCAACATTTAAAAAAATAAAAAATCTGAACAGAGTGGAGAGAGATTAAAACTCTTGTAAAGATTTATTTCTGTCTGTGTGCCCTTTAGTGAAGTTTACACTCTGTAATTCTCCTGGTTACCATTATCACTGAAAGTGACAGAAAAAAAAATCCCAATTTTTGGGTTGACATCAAAATAGGAACAGAATTGAAACCTTCCAATGGGGATACTAGTTCCTGTTGGCACCCTGGTATTCCCTCACTTTGCAGGGATTTCTGCTCACTTCCTGTTTTGGCTATGAGACAGAAAGTTGAGGAATATCTCCCCAGTGGGACACTGATGGCAAAACAGTCACCTGGCAATGCAGGCTTCAATCATGAAAGGAGGATATTGCTAAAGAGTTCTAGCACATGATTGTCAGTCTCAACTTAACCCCTTGGCACCGGCTCCCACCAGCCCTTTAAAGAGCTTAAAATGCCGGGAGGCGGGGCTTATAGTCATGTGACCGCCGTGATTGGCTGTCACATGATCGGAAAACTTTCCGCTAGCCGCCGGTCACTGTGCTGGGAGCACACTCTTAGCACAGCTCTATTGGCGCTATTGCACGCAAATATGTGTCCGCCCACAGAGAGGCCACACATTTGCGTGCATGCAGCGCCAACAGGTTAAAGGCTCTTTTCTTGTGTTGTTCCAAGTGAATTGAAGTCCTGATCATCTGCAATCCCAACCCTCTCTCCCATGGACTGTGAGTAATAAATTATCTTTTTGGTGTTTCCCATAAAGGTGACTGGTGCCCATCTGTCTTTATGTCCCACTATGCCACTGGGGTGCTAGACTCTTAGCTGTATCTCTGATAGCCCAAAAGGCATTACCTGCACCTTGAATTTTTCACCTACATAATACAATATGTGCACTGATCATGTAGTTTCATGTGAATTGTTGGCCTGTAGGCACAGCTTACATTACACTAAATCCTCATATTCTGGCATCAGAAGAATTTTGTTTGTGTTCAAACATGAGGCATGGCACCGCAAAGAGTAATGCATGACTTCTGTCTGTAGTCTAAGAACTGAAACTTCCTGTGAAGAAATTCACACAATACTTCTTCCAATCTAGCACTGGCACAGGTACACTAGTTAGATCTGACACAGACACAAACAAGCAGAGTATTTACAGAGCGCTTACCATGCTGGAAGAGATGTCTTTTTGTCACATTAGCATTCACACATTTGTGCTGCAACACAGGTACAGGCTGGGTGACTGGATATAGGGGAATTGATCAGCCACTACACTGCAAACTGCAGTCACAACAAGCAAACCCATTGTTACAAGGTAAGGCAAACAAGCAACACGAAACATGTTCTATGTCTTTAAAAATATTCCCCATTAGCCACAAGGGCTGAACTATGAAGGGGATGTAGCATAACTCTCTCCCATGTATTGAATGCAAGCTTCCTCTGGATACATAAAGGGGGAGAATTAGAATATTCCTGTTTCATATACTGTGTGTAATACATATTGCTTCAAACCTAACACTAATATTTGTGTAAAGAGAACAATTACCAATGCACATTGGCATTATTCTCATTTAGTTCTCAATTTGTATCATGTTAATATTATAATGTGGGTAAAGCATTTATATGCAGTGCAATTAAGCTTCAAGAAGGTTAAACAATTAACAGTACATTTTTTCAAATCTGCATGACAGGTCCGTTTTAACATGCAGAATTTCTCATCCCTCCTGGGATTTCAGAGCGTATAAAATAGAATCTATTAAACGATGAATTTTACCAGGTCAAATATAAATATTTAGAGCTTTCTAAAGTGAGAAGAAATTTGCTGGTACAGGGAAGATTTAGGGTTGAAATAAAAAAAAGAAAGCAGCAAAGAACATTAATTTTTATTATTTTTTCATAAAGAAGTAAGCTGCTGACCTGTCCGGAACAAAACCATGGCTTCATCCTCTCTGTGCAACCGGTCCCCCAAAGCTGCTTCTCTTCACCGCTCTGTTACAAGAACTCTGACGTCATCACATACAATGCAGGACCAATACCTGCATTGTAAATGACGAGGCCAAAGGCCCACCCGCCACCCAGAGCTTCGGAGGGAACAGAAGTATGCCATTTTCCTGGGGAGTCAAAGATAAGGTAACTAATACTGCTTTTTTAATGGTAACTTATACAAAAATATACATTTAGCCCTTGCAGTGCAGGGGAAGCCCACTGCTATTGTAGTTTTGACATTTACCCAAGGTTGAGCTTTAATAGCATAGTGAAGGGAGCAATAATATGCATTTATCTGCAACCAATCATTCAACAATATCCACCAGTGTGGTCAGACTAAGAGCTGATCCATGAGTGTTACTAAACCTAGGACCCTGCACTCACTATATCTGGTCTCCAACAGTACACAGAAATGCAATTATTTTAGTAAATATATACAACTAAACATCTTTTTTCTCATCAGCAGTATATAGCAGTCTTGTGATTTCCATCAGTTTCCGGTGAAGCTTGTAGGGGGAGTTTTCATACTGCACTGAGCTATCCTTTGAGGCTGCATCTTCTGTCTGGACAGTGCTGATTGGCCCTGTGCTGATCACATGCACTCTCCCAAGAAAAGAAAAAAACCCTCTCTAGCAATACACACCAAACTGAGCATGTGCAGCCCGGCTCCAAACTCCAAAGGCTCTGTCTTATCCAGACTTGTCCAGGGGGACAGTGCAAGGAAGGGAGGATCTGTGCATACAAGATCAAACAGTCTTTTTACACAATGCAGAGGATTAACCCTTTAGGTTCCAAAAATGAGTATAACAAGCATGCTTTACTGCATATGCAGACTGATTTTACTGTTGTGGGTTTAGTAACAATTTAAATGAACATTTGCACTCTCTGATTTTATGTACTGTAAATAAAGAAGAAACCTATGCAGGCAGCTGGAACTATTCTGCCTCAAGTTGCCTAAACATATATATTTTTTAGGGTACTTTCATACTGCAGGCTGTGCTAGTTTTAGCGGAGTTTTACCAGCGATATGGCTCCGCTAAGCAGGCGGGAGCGCGGTGCTTTTAACCCCCCACAAGGGGTTACAACAGGGTTAAAAGTGCCGGCGCTCCGCGCTACCGTGTGCAGCCGCTTCGGAAGCGCTTGCCATTGATTTCAATGGCAGGGGCGGTAGAGGAGCGGTATATACACCGCTCCCCGCCCCAAAGATGCTACTTGCAGGACTTTTTGTAATGTCCAGCAAGCATACCGCCCCAGTGTGAAAGCACTCAGGGCTTTCACATTGGGGGGGATTGAGGGGGATTTTTGAGGAGCTTTACAGGCGCTATTTTTCGCTAAACAGGGTCTGTAAAGCGCCTCAGTCTGAAAGGAGCCTTATTCTCCATATTTGTATTCAATGAATATGAATAAAAGGTGATCAGCGCACCACTAATGAGTAAAATTCAATTATTTCATCTGTCCAGACCCTGCATTTTAAAATGAGCAATGCATTTTGCCCCTGTAGGTCTTTGTCATCCTCAACAAATCCTACAATACTGCTAAACCAATGGAAAGAATATAGTAGAAAGTTTGTTACTAAACAAACACAACCAATATTTCTCATAATATACTTGATATCATTATAGTAGTATTGTAGCATATGTTATTTTTAATTGTTCATTTTTATATATGGTTATCTGTTTCTTATCACTGTGTTGCACAGTTTTGAGATTTTGTCCATTCTGGTGCCTCCCCGTCCCACACTCATGTGTTTGATATCCAAGGGATGGGGTTGACTGGGTCATCACTAGGTTGATTGTATTTAAACTAAATTGTGTTGGACTGTATTTGGATTAAATAAAGGCCTAGGTGTTTGAAAAGCGTTGACCATTTTGAAATGCAGTGTCTGGACACCAGTACAGAGTGCAATATTATTACAGATGTAATAAAATAATGCATTATACTAATTTATGGTATGATGATTACCCTTTTCTTCATATTCACTGGATACGTGTATGAGCATGTAGATCTTGCACCCTGCTGGAGAGTGCCAGAATGAGCAGATGATGGGTGAGCTAGCCATTTCTTTACATATTAATAACCAACTGACATATTACTCAGTAATTCATAGAGTACAAAGAAATATTTACACCCATCCCTGCCACAAAAGAGCTTACAATCTAATGTCCTAAAGTCGCACATGCACCATAAGACTGCAGTAGGGGTGATAAATTATAAAACAGTATAGATAGAGTTAAAGTGATTGTAAATGGTCACTTTGTAAAATGACCCATTCTGTTAAAATAGAAATGAAAGACAAAACATTCTTGTATCAATATAAAAAACATTATAAATACCTTTCTTCCCTTTTTATTTATAAGTGATCACATTCCCTCTGTTCTCAGCTGCATATGAGCCCCATATCACGTTCCCAAGACAAGTCTGATTGTTGGAGAACAGACTGAGTTTCTAGCATAGCTAAGAAACTGACCACAATGTGTTCTGCTGCTTAGTGTGGTCAGTTGTTAATAGGAAAGCAGAGGGACTGGCAGGAACACCAGAGCTTTCACATAAAGGAAGCAATACAAAGAGAACAGGATACTTTCTCATACAAGTACATGGTACAGCAGCCACATATCAGGAATATGAAATGTTGTGGTAACAAATGCTTTAACCAACCAGTATGTTTTTAGATTGTGGAAGCAAATCCGGGCACCCAGAAAAAAATCCATACAAGCAGAGGAAGAAAATGCAAACTTAATGTAGATAGTGAAGTAATATGTTATACTTATTCAGTCCCCATTTTGTATCCAGCAGCCATTTCAAAGTAGTTAAATTCTGTATAAATGCTCTCACACACATTTCCCACCAGCTAAGCAAGTTTTGAGTTACGATTTCTCGTAAAACATGTGATTTCCCCGAAATGACGATTATGCATCTGCTAGCCAAGTTCCATTTTCGTCATATGTAGAGTTGAGCGAACCCGGACTGTAAAGTTCGGGTCTGTACCGAACTTTGGGGTGTCCGTGACCCGGACCCGAACCCGGACATTTGAAAAAAAGTTTGGGTTCGAGTTCTGGGTTCGGGTATTTGATCACGCATGTTGAATAGCTGTGGGGCAGCCAATCAACAAGCGTTTCACTGGTTTGCCCTTAGAAGCCATCACAGCCATGC
This sequence comes from Glandirana rugosa, assembly GCA_018402905.1. NCBI lineage: Eukaryota > Metazoa > Chordata > Amphibia > Anura > Ranidae > Glandirana > Glandirana rugosa. The sequence continues at coordinate 96,367 of BLSH010455405.1, forward strand.
CTACTAATGGCATGGCTGTGATTGGCCAGTGCATCATGTGACCCAGCCTCTTTATAAGCTGGAGTCACTTAGTGCTGCATGTCACATGCTCTCTGGGTAGTGCTTTTAGGGACAGATTGCAGATCTCATCCTGCATTACAGAACGATCTGACTGGACTAGGTAGAGTCTACTGCTTAGAGGGACAGATTATTGTTCTAAAATTATCTTCTAGTTCTATAGGGTCAGGTTCCTGCTGTTGCTGTAAGGGACAGATAATTGTTCAAAAATCATCGTCTACTCCTATAGGGTCAGGTTCCTGCTGTTGCTGTAAGGGACAGATTATTGTTCTAAAATCATTTTGCAGCCCTCTAGCACTTTCCAGGACTTTTTTACAGTCATTTTTGTGCCGAAAAGTTCGGGTCCCCATTGAATTCAATGGGGTTCGGGGTCAAGTTCGGTACCGAACCCGGACTTTTTCCCGAAGTTCGGCCAAACCCACTGAACCCGAACATCCAGGTGTTCGCTCAACTCTAGTCATATGTTTTGTCTATTATTTTTGTTATGTATTATGTTATATTTGTTATGTATTCCTGACTAGCACAAAGTAACTATATAAACTGTAGAGAATAAAGCCCAAATCAGATCACTCTGAGCAACAGCACTGCATGTCTGCGTCTGGTTAATCAGATAGATCTCCGGACCCGCTGAGACGAGGACCAACCCGGGCAGGGCTATCAGTCTATCTGACCCAAGGCAAGGGTACCCCCTTTCAGATAGAGTTCATATTGGCAATTGAAACTAATGCCCAACTGAAAGGCAAGATGAACTGGGTGGAATTCTGGACTAAACTTATAATGAAAGTTATACTAAAGAGATACCATTTAATACTAATCTATAATGCTATAGCAAACATATTTTGGGTAAGAAATTAAAATGCTAATGAAAGTAAAAAAAAAAAAACATACACTGTTGAAAATGAATAGTATGGGAGGTATGATAAATTATACCAGGTTTTCAAACTCTACAAACAATCCTTTAGTCAGTATGTAGCCAAGACATCTGAGCAGAATTAAGATGCAGAATGGGCCAATATCAGTTTGAGCCATTGCTCTGGGATCTTGAATCATTCAGTAGAAAATATACTAATCCTGAACAACCATTGAGAAATCAACTTCTAGCTGATTTGATAAATCCAACTCTTAGAGTTAATGTATGTTGCCCAGATTGGATATTTATCATGGTAAAAAAGAAAGACTGCAATCTTACTGTGCAATACCCCTCTGAAATTTCACATCCCTTCAACTACTGCTTTTGTGGTTGTTAATTACATCAAAATTGACACCATCAGAGTAATTTTTAGTAAAATCCAGTGAAGTGAAGAGAAAAAATTACTGTCCTATCAGTTACTGACACATAACGACTGACAGGTGGGAGAGGATCTGCGCTAGTTTAATCCAGTGTTTTAGCTGCATTACAACAACATTACAAACTAAGTTTAAGCCCTCGTTCACACTCCCTGTGTGCTTCCCTGGTCCCCCCCCCCCCCCACAGAGCTGCTGTCTTCCCCCCTCCTCTCTCCTGCCAGCTGCTGTAGAAGATGTGTCATGATGGAGAGATGGGAACGGGTCGGTAAATTTGTAATTTACTGATTCCTTCCTTTTCTGAATGGACAGAGTCAGTGATTGGTACCAATTGGTTCATTCATAACTGAAGCATAGTAAACTGATTTTACTATACTTCTGTTTCTGAATGAATGGGAGGCTCGGTACACAACTATTTGTTTATTCGGTGGGACCGTAATAAAGGTACCCAACATGGGTGTAAAGGCCAGGGGTCAGGGGGCCCTTCATAATTTCTTGCACCGGGGCCCTGAAGGTTCTAGTTACACCTCTGTGCATGAACCCGCACAGATGTCTTTCAAGTCGCCCCCGAAGTTGAACTGAAATGCCAGTTTGAAATCGTAGGAGTTCAGCTGAACTTATTTCAAACCCGCATTCAGTGTGAACCTAGACTTAATATCAGCAGTGAAATGCCTGCTCTTGGTTTCTGTCCCAGTATACATCTAATAAAGGGGTTTACATCACATCTAAACCTAAGAATACAAATGTACAATATTGAGGCTTACCAGTCCTTAGATGTATTTTCTGCATTGGGCCTTTCACACGGACGTTCCGTTGAGGTCCACCTGTCCGTTTTTTCAGGCGGACCTAAACGGACACTCCATGCAGCCCTATGTAGCGATGGATGTCAGCGATGACCGCTGACACCCGTTGCTCTCCGATCTGCTCCTCTCCCGTAAAGTCTGAAAGAGGAAAACCCTATTTTTCCTTCCGTCTGCAGATCGGATTGGATGACAATGGACAGACAGCCTGTTGTCATCTGATTTCCCATAAAGAAGGGTGGCGCTCTGACAGATCTGCCTCCGCACAGTGAGTGGAGACGGATCTGTCATCCATCGGCTCAGCGGGGGTCAGTAGATCGATCCCCTGCTGAGCAAAATGGAGCCCGCTAACAGAGACGGCAGTGTGAAACCGGCCTACGTTTTCTTTTTTTGGGCTCTTTACCCTCCATAGTTACCCACTGATCCTGCTAGTAGCACGCTTCCAGTCCATGGGTGACAACACTCACTCACTCACTTTGCTATGTCTATGAAGGAGCAACTTTGTCACCCTATGACAGGAAGTGTCTTAGGACTACAGAACATCTCACCCTCTTCTCCATACCATAGATGAGAGGTGTTCTGTTCCACAGAGAGAACTGGGAAGAATGCTGACAGAAAACAATCAGCAGAGGCAGAAATCAAAAGAAGTTATAAGCTCACAAGATTTCTGGAAGGGCTAATATTTTTTTCTAGTAATCAAACAGATAAAACAAAATGCTATTAACACTATATTGGAAAAACCAAAAGCATGCCTATAAGAGAAGGTTATTGTTAGGGTTTATATACAATTTAAAGTGGTTGTAAACCTCTGACATGAAAAGCATATGCCTCTATAGTGTATATTTGTCTCAATCCAGAGCATTAAGTGGCATTACTGTCTGCTACTTCCTTCCTCTGCTATCTGCATGATTCACTTCTGACAAGTTCTCCTGACACCAAGAGGTAAAAAGGTGACAGGAGAGGGAGCTCCAACACACTGCCTGTAATTGACAACCTTAGCTCTGAACCTATGCGCTGTGTGAAGAGGGTGTCCCTTCTCTCCAATCAGGTCTCAGCTCACCTCACTGAGCTCTGCAGAGTGTAACTTCAGCTCCCTACCTCTCCCTCCTGTAAGCTCAAACAAGCTGTATAAATTCTGGTCCTTAAACAGGTGTAGAGAAGAGAGGGCTGTACATAAACAGGTACAACTTATGTAGGAGGATTTGTTTCATCTCTGTGTATCACCTAAGGCTAGTCACTTCATTGGGTATATGTAAAGCCGGGTATATATGCACAGGTCTTTTTGATCCCCGCATCCACACAAGCGATGTAGATGCAGGGATCTCCCCTGCAGCGCAATTGTATTCTGCCAGTGGGGACTCCCTCTGTCAGATTACATAAATTAGCGCTGCAGTCATTGCCTGCAAGCACTGATGGAATGCTGGTTTTCCAGCAGGACCTTTCAACAGAAGCTGGTCGTTAGACTGGCTTCTTTTGAACAGACAGCAGTAAACTCCTGCTAAACTGGCTCACTTTCAGTATTTGTGTAACGGGTTTAAGGGTTTAGACCCACTTTAAAGAAGCATTCCAAAGAGCCCATCTATCAGTTTAGTTTGTAGGAAGAGAAGGGGTGGGGGGTAATTATATGTTTTTTTAACAAGATTACATAGCAGGTTCCGTGCAGGTCCCCCCAGACAATTTCTTCACTTCCCCTTCCAACTCTTCACTATGGCATTCATTGACTGCGCATTTATTTCATAGCTTGACCATGTACAGTACCTGTAATAAGTAATAAAATACCCGTCCAAACAAGCAGTAAAAGCTCTTCAGTTCACATAGGTCAGCAAAACAGGACCTTTTGACCAGTTCAGTTTGATGGGGGGGTAATTATATACATTTTAAAGTAATTATATGATCTTTAATGTAAAAAACACCATGAGGGTAAATTAAAAGGTCACATTTATACATTTTAAAGTGGCAAAACTGACAGAGAAAATGTCCACTTTCAATTAGTACGGATAAATACAGTAAAGTGGATTTTACAAAAGGTTAGTGCAATTAAGCTAACAGAAGTTAGCATTATCCATATTCAAACTACCATTTTATTTACAATGATAAATTGTGTGAAGTGACTGAAATAATAACTTCTGCTATACAGGTCAAAAAAACAACCTGAATGTATAGGAATTTCATTTCCAATTTTCACATCTAAGCCACAATCATGTGTACCTTTTTATGCATGTGGAAAACACGCATTCTTTCATTATTCAGATCAAAGATCTGCACCAGTAACACCAATGTGTTATGTACATTACTGAACAATTCCCTGTAAGCGTGTACAGAGATAAAAAGGCAATGGGATTGTAATCACTATGCCAACCACAAAGCCTTTTTAGATATAGAAGCCAAACAAAAGCACATTTATACAATGCCTAAATATTACAGCTAGATACATAATTAAAATTGCTCATGTGGAAAAATTTCGGAGACATCAGCTACGAAAGCAAGATCTTGTGGAATTGTTGAAATGTTCAATATTTTCCTTTGAAAGATGGTAAGAGAAAAATAGAGCACTTGTTAAACATTGGTTACTAGTTAAGACCTCATCCACTTGTTTATCAATTTAGGAATTAGGCCGACTAGACTATACCCAACCTCTGAAATTCCGAAATCTAGGGAAGGAGATTTGGGTAGGCAGCTTTAAGCACCAAAACAAACTTGAAATTTACTTTATGCTAACATTCCACCACATCACTTATCGCTAACGTTTTCACCAGTTACTAGTTAAGACATCATTCACTTGTCTATCAATGTAGGAATTAAGCCGACCAACCTATACCCAACCTATGAGATTCTGAAATCTAGGGAAGGAGATTTGGGTAGGCAGCTTTAAGCACCAAAACAAACTTGAAATTTAGTTTATGCTACCATTCCACCACATCACTTGTTGCTAATGTTTTCCCCAGTTACTAGTTAAGACATCATTCACTTGTTTATCAATGTAGGAATTTGGCCGACCAAACTATACCCAACCTCTGAGATTTCAAAATCTAGGGAAGGAGATTTGGGTAGGCAATTTTAAGCACCAAAACAAACTTGAATTTTACTTTATGCTACCATTCCACCAGATCAGTTATCTCTAACCTTTTCACCACCCTCATTTTGTCCTTTCTTCTAACACTTAAAGTGGTACTAAGGGCAAAATAAAAAAATACATACATGATGATGTCTATCATTAACAAGGCGGTCTTTGTTTTGCAGTCCTCACTGTAACTTAAAGTGATTGTAAAGTCTTGTTTTCTTTCCTATAAAAATAACAAACATGTTATACTTACCTGCTCTGTTTGGGTTTAATATTACATTAACCTACCTTCTATATCAATAAATAACCCACCCCCAACACTGAAAATAACCCCTACCCTAACTCAGAGAATTAACTTTTTACTACTCCACCTAACACTAAAATCTTAATTTACCTCCTGAAATTAAACCTGTACTCACAAATATATATGTTCATTCTCTTTTCCAATCAGCTTATTCCTTTAATGTTATTTGCATTATTTTACCCATCTGACTCCTAGTCTTTCATCCTCTCTCTTCTCTCTCATCTGAGTGCCACTGAATAAAATGTTTAATTGATCAAGATAAAGCTGGATTAATGTGTGTCTTTTACATTTGCCTGGAGCTCAGTTTTACAATTAATCCCTGACATGGGGATATAACATCTATAACATCTAACCTTATCACTTTCCCTATTTTATTTATTTATTATGGTCATTATTGCATATGGTTAAATAATGCATATGAACATTATGCATTCTCCTATCTAGCCAACAGCTGGAGCAGAAGCCCTATTTTACATGTTTTCCTACCACCTGTTGAATTTTTTTTTTTTTTTTTACAGAGGTTAAAAGTTAAATTAGAACTGAGGGTATGAATGCCACAAATAGATAATGTTATTTAATTAATTTCTAATATTCAAAGCAAACTCACCCATCCCATGTCTTGTTAAGAAATCACTTTAAAAAACACCCCCTTCAGCATTTCTAGCAGCGGCCATTTTGATTAAGGGCAGATGATTCCGCTGCCCTTAGCTCAGGAAAGCAGGCAAGAGAGTGTAGAGAAAAATTAATCGCTCAAGAACTAAAATTCTCACCCTTCTGTTTCAAACCTCTATCCCACATGATGGGTGCGGTCCTGCTGCAAACAAGTATATTTAAACACAAAAATATTTAATCACTTTTATTCTCTGTATCATATACAACACAGTTCTGAATCACATGGAAAACTGACGCGTTTCACACCAAGGGTGGGGACTTAGTCATTGCTCCAAGTGATTGCACAGGAGGGCTGCCATCAAGTCCACTTTTGTGTTTAGGCAGGAGAGTGTGTTTAGCTGAGAAAGCCCCTCCTTACCTCCTCCAGAAAAACATTGCGTAAACTGTTAGTGCTATATAAATCCTTTATAATAATAATAATAATGTAATGGCATCATTTTGGCCTAGGCCAGAAACCAGGATGCAACTGAAGAAATGTAAAAAAAAAAAGTTTAAAACAAGTAAATTGAATTTGCCTTCTTATCTATATACTAATGCTAGCAGCATTAGGATTAAAAATAGTTCATGTTAATTGACATATTTTAAATTGAAAAGTACAAGATTCATCCATAAATTCAACCACACAAATGTAGCCAATAGGCAGGCAGAATTTCATGTACTGTCTATTTTGATATCCAACAGTCCTCTAGAGACCCTTTGTCTTGAATTAAATATTTATTAGTAACACAAACAATATGACCTTGTCCATTGCACCAATACTTATCTTGCTTCAGTTCTTACCAGCCACTTTCCAATTTGTACCATACCATAATTGCAGCACCTAAAACATTTGTCTTTGAGTGTTCTGAGACAAACTAGTTGGGAACATCATATAAGATACTGGTTATGTCAGCTTAGCTTATTTGGAACTTACCAATAGCTTATTCTGGGCTTGACAAAACCCTTTAATGGGCCTAGTTAGGCCGCCCTGGCTATCTGATTTTCTCTTTTTGCACTTTGCACATGCAACAGAGGTAATTTCAGGTTAGGTAGCAGAGCTGTAATTTACTGACTAGAAAAAGCCCTTGTTATCATATCAGTGACAAAACTCCTTAAAAAAAGACAGTGTCCTCTGATGTACCCGGCTATATCCTAAAGCAAAATTTGATTTAATAGACATAACTACCTGGGTTCCATGATAAATGCAGGCAATGATGTGTCCCAGGAAATAAAAGCAAGAATAGCTGCTGGAGAGAGACGTTATTATTCACTAAGAAAGTTATGAGATCAAGGACTTTGTCACGGAAATCTAAAATTCAGACTTATAGAACTATTCTCAATCCAGCTGTTACATAGGCATAGAGACCTTGGTACTAACAAAAGCAGAGGTGGACAGACTCAACAGACAGGAAACATGATTTTAAAGAGGAATATTTGGAAAAAAGTTGATACGTACAGAATGTAAAATGAGGATATACAGATTTATCCTAGCACATGCACATCCAACTGTAGTATCACTAGTAGAATTCACTGTCCTAAATGGCTTGGCCATATGATAAGGATGAAAGTTGGTATACAGAAGATTTTTATATAGTATTCAAAAGGAACAAGAAAGATATAAAGACCAACAATGATATACAGGGTGGGCCATTTATATGGATACACCTTAATAAAATGGGAACGGTAGGTGATATTAACTTCCTGTTTGTGGCACATTAGTATATGTGAGGGGGGAAACTTTTCAAGATGGGTGGTGACCATGGCGGCCATTTTAAATTTGGCCATTTTGAATCCAACTTTTGTTTTTTCAATAGGAAGAGGGTCATGTGACACATCAAACTTATTGGGAATTTCACAAGAAAAGCAATGGTGTGCTTGGTTTTAACGTAACTTTATTCTTTCATTAGTTATTTACAAGTTCCTGACCACTTATAAAATGTGTTCAATGTGCTGCCCATTGTGTTGGATTGTCAATGCAACCCTCTTCTCCCACTCTTCACACACTGATAGCAACACCGCAGGAGAAATGCTAGCACAGGCTTCCAGTATCCGTAGTTTCAGGTGCTGCACATCTCGTATCTTCACAGCATATGGTTTGTTTATGGTTTTTATGGTCAGTAAAAACCAATACCGGGTGAGCTGCTCCTTCCAGGAGGTACCGCCATTCCTCCAAAGCCCACTTGATGGCCAGCAATTCCCTATCACCGGCATCATAGTTCCAGCAAGATGGTGCACCACCACATTATGGGTGTAAGGTCTGAGCATTCCTAGATGAACAGTTTCCTGGAAAGTCGATTGGTCGTCGTGGGCCAGTTGAATGGCCCCCAAGGTCTCCCGATCTGACCCCCTTAGACTTTTATCTTTGGGGGTCATCTGAAGGCAATTGTCTATACTGTGAAGATACGAGATGTGCAGCACCTGAAACTACGGATACTGGAAGCCTGTGCTAGCATTTCTCCTGTGGTGTTGCTATCAGTGTGTGAAGAGTGGGAGAAGAGGGTTGCATTGACAATCCAACACAATGGGCAGCACATTGAACACATTTTATAAGTTGTCAGAAACTTGTAAATAACGCATGAAAGCATAAAGTTACGTTTAAAACCAAGCACACCATTGTTTTTCTTGTAAAATTCCCAATGAGTTTGATGTGTAGGGACTGATGTGAATGTACAATGTATATGTAAAGCGCTGCGTACATTGACAGCGTACGCATATATAAGTATAAGTACCTGAAATATATAGGTATAAGTACCTGAAATAAATAAATAAAATAAAATGTGTCACATGACCCTCTTCCTATTGAAAAAACAAAAGTTGGATTCAAAATGGCTGACTT
>BLSH010455405.1:105369-123329 GCA_018402905.1 Glandirana rugosa
CAACTTTTGTTTTTTCAATAGGAAGAGGGTCATGTGACACATCAAACTTATTGGGAATTTCACAAGAAAAACAATGGTTTTTCTTGTGAAAAACCATTGTTTTGCTCGGTGTTTTGCACGGTGTTGCTATCAGTGTGTGAAGAGTGGGAGAAGAGGGTTGCATTGACAATCCAACACAATGGGCAGCACATTGAACACATTTTATAAGTTGTCAGAAACTTGTAAATAACGCATGAAAGCATAAAGTTACGTTTAAAACCAAGCACACCATTGTTTTTCTTGTAAAATTCCCAATGAGTTTGATGTGTAGGGACTGATGTGAATGTACAATGTATATGTAAAGCGCTGCGTACATTGACAGCGTACGCATATATAAGTATAAGTACCTGAAATATATAGGTATAAGTACCTGAAATAAATAAATAAAATAAAATGTGTCACATGACCCTCTTCCTATTGAAAAAACAAAAGTTGGATTCAAAATGGCTGACTTCAAAATGGCCACCATGGTCACCACCCATCTTGAAAAGTTTTCCCCCTCACATTTACTAATGTGCCACAAACAGGAAGTTAATATCACCAACCATTCCCATTTTATTAAGGTGTATCCATATAAATGGCCCACCCTGTAGATTAGTCATGGGGACAAGGACCTAAGAGTCAGTAGAATAAAGCAAATGGATAGAGTGGGGTAAAATGTATGAAAGCCAAGACCCTTCAAGAGACACAGATATAACTACCTACATACATACTACATATCTGTTTATGTTTTAAACTGTTCATTTAAGACTGTGAAGTGTTAAATATGGTTTCACTGCTTGTTCTGACATGTTTTGGTATTTTCCAGTCTAAAATAGGTACACCTCAGTTTTTAATGTCAATAACTTTTTAATATGCATGCTACATATACTGTACAGCATGCAAAGCTCCAAGAAATTTCTAGCCTCTGGCTGGGTGTTGATGACAGGTTAAATGAAAAGCCTGGAAATCTGCTTAATGTCTGCCTTTGTGGATAATGAGCCCAGAAGAGCAGCTATCTGAATCTAGCTGCAGATTAAAGGTGCTCTGTCAACACAGAGTTAAATCCACAGTTGACAAAGACAAAATAATATTTGGGAAATACATTAGGAAAAAGCTTGTCTGTAGAAGTGTCCATACACCAGAAAATCAGACTACCTGGACTAACTGCTGGATGGGTGGTTATTTACCAGATTTGTCCATGCACATGCCAGCAATGGGAGTCCTTTTTGACATGTTCATAAGTTGTTCACAAGTACACCAAATCTAAAGTGGCCAAAACTTTCATCACAATCACCATACGCTGTTTGACACCTTTTAAGTTGGCAGCAGAGTAACCAATTCTTGCTAGAAGTAGAACCAAACTGAGAATCTCAATCAACAACTGGGTGGCAAAAGAATTCGTAAGTGAACAACAAAATATAAGAGTCCAATTCGCAAAAAAAAAAGGAAAAAATGGAAGAAAATCTAGTTGTGGGTTCAGAAGGCCCATAGAAAACTGCACTGCTCAAAGTTCTATCAAACTGCTTCTCAGCTCCTGCTTTTGCATCAGGTGCCGGCTCTCAAAGCTTGTCCCACTCAGTTTATGTAGCAAAAAGTGAAGACAGTTAGCTTCCAAAAACACAGTCCCTGCTTTAGGCCATGCCCTGCTGATGTGCTATATCCTGATTGCTCTTATTTGTAGCAATCATAGTGGGTTTAGGCATACTCTAATGTCCTCTGGAAATGCCTGTGTATGGTGATCCTAAGATGTCCAGGACCATTAAACATCTTCTGGTGGTACCAAAGATCTCTTTGTGTCCTTCATATTGTCTGCTGTGAGGGCGTGATTTAAGGTTGAGCAAAATCAGCGATATTCTACCATGATTTGATTCCTTGGTGTATCCCTTTATTTTAGTTAGGTATATAAAGCCCTATTCATTGCAGCCAACACTGATTACATGATTACAATAATCAACTATAATCCTCCCTGAATTTGTGAGTAGAACTGGCGACACATTTTTAGCTGTATCGTTGGAGGATTAAGGCAACAAGTTCATATAACATAACAGATTTAGCATCTAATGAAAGGAATCATAAATAATTTCACCATGAGCTATATTTTCCTTTTATGTTCTTCAAGAAGGAAAAAACAATTACTAATTAGTGGTACAAGAATTTTCTTCTTGTTTGCATGACTTAAAAAATACATTTAGATTTTGATATACAGTGGAGTCTATTTATAAAAGTTTTCATTTAGCAAATTGACTTGAAAGCAGGTTTGAATGCCACATTTGCTGTTTCTAATTACTAGTTTGCCACTTTAAAGTGAACTTGTGCCTAAGCTAGCATGATATTATTTATGTTGTCCTCCATGCCAGCTCAGTTATTCACCTATCCCAACCTTTTAATCTCTCATGTAACAACAAAGAAGGTAGTGTAGAATGGGGATCATGGCTGCTGAGGAAATGACTTAGCCGGCTTTGGTGTTTCTGCTGTGAAAATTTAGGAAAATGCTCCACAGTGCCTTCAGCCACCAATGTCAGTGTGTCTTATTTTAAAGCTCATTTTATGCTAGTTAAGACTATAGAAATGTTTAAATGTCCCTAGCTTAGCCACAGGTTTACTTTAGAGTATACCTGTCATGAATGATCTCCTTCTGAAAATACTAGTTGTCTAGCTGTTTCTGGCTTCAAAGCTTCTGAGTCACAGACCTGGTTCATGCCTGCAGCATATAAATGCACAAGAAAAGTAATTATTCCTTATAGCCATACTTCCAGGTCAGTAGCAGAGAGGGCATTGAAGCCAAAACATCAGCATGAGCTTCAGGCAACTATCATTTTCAGGAGAATATGTCCACAGCTCATATATTTCCTCCATGAAAGGTGAACTAAGAGTCCATGATTTTAACTATTTCTCATGCACATGTTTTCTACTCAAATTTAAAAGCTTATAAAGCTGAGAATTCAGGGCTGAGTAAAAAATATGTGCAGCTTTACTACATTAATATAACACTATATTATTACTGGTAACACATTGCTTTCCCATTTCCTGGAAGTTTATTTTGTTCCAGTTTGCCAGTTTTTTTTCTCAACGGTTTTAAAATACTCTCTAATTTAATTTTCAACTGTTAAAACCTCATCCCCATGATTTAGTTCCATGGCCTGTCGATAGGTGCTTTAGAGATACACATGAAAATGATCAGCAAATTCCATCACAAAGAAAGTTCTGAACTTGATTCAATTCGCAACTCCTTTTTAAATTAGTTCCATGTAGTTGCTGTTTTTTGTTTTTTGCTATACCTTTACCACTGGTACCTGACTGAAAGCACTGGCAATGTTTTTTGAATTCACATGTAAGGTATGATAACCAACAGATAAAGGAGGCCAGATCCAAATATGATATCAAGAAATCATATGATGATATCAAGAATGATAGCCAAGGTTGGCACATCACTCCATTAGTCATAATTATTAACATTTAATAAAGAGAGATTTTGTACATCAACCCATGGAAATCCATAGACTTTCAAATCACTACAATGCATATAGTAATATATCCACATCAAATGTAAGTCTTTACTTAAAACTCTGTGTATTCTATGTAATGGCTAGTGTCCAGAACACCCAGCGATGTTGTAACAATGTTGTATTCCAGTGACAGGCCCAAAATGTGATGCAATATTATTTTTCTTCAAACCATCCATTAAAAACAAAAAGACACAGATTAACTTTACCTCTTACTACATACAGTATTGTGTCTTGCCTAGAGAAAAAACAAAGAAACTTTTAAATTGGATGACAAGGCTAAATACAATTATTCTTAAAAATGTTCCCTCCCTCCTGCTCTGCCTTTATAAAAAAAGATCTGTGTAAAGACCTTTTTTTAATCTATTGCACTTTGGTCACATGATCCAAGAAGCTCCAGTCCTCCTGTGTCAGAGAGCGGCAGGTGCAGGGGAGGAAAGGGTGCACCAACAATGGCGGGGCAATGGGAGTTGGCGAGTGACGTCATAAGTCAGGGAATTCATAGCCGTTATTGAGTGCTCCCTTACACAGTGAAGCCTCAGCTGATGGATCATGTGGCCAGACCAGATTAAAAATAGGTATTTACACAGATCGTTTTTATACAGGCTATGCAGCATAGGTAGGCGGGGGGGGGGGGGGGGGTCTTGCTGTGATCCACTTAAAGTCGCTGAATGTTCTGAACTGCCATCTTCCCCTTTGATGTCATCAGGAGGCTGTTTGTCAATTCTGAATTCTAGAAGCTGTCACCCTGATGATGCTCCACTGTGCATGGGCAATGTGTTTTACACGCTCCAAAGCCTCCTGGGATGCATGATGTGTGTATAAAGATAGTAAGTGTGAGAGAAGGTTCGCTTTAAACATACAATTGTAAGAAAGAAGTAAAATCTTCCATTTTTAATGTGCAGTTCTGTATATTGTAAAATGTGTTTATGTTACTTTGTTGCAATCTGGTAAACTACTGATTTGCGTTTAGTGTAAATAATTTGTTTCCGATCACGCAAGGCAGCAAACTTATGAATCTGGGAATGCAATGTTTCTTCACCTCCCTTTTCCAACCTACTGATCCACTCTAACTTCCTTGACGGTTTGTAATAAAAAAAAAAAATGCATTGTCGCTTTGCAAACCCGTACCGCACCTACGGCTACACTGAAAAAAAGGTATAATATATTCTTAACAAACAAATTGACCTTACCCTAAATCAACAGGTAAGAAAGAAGTAGCCACTTTCCTGTACCATTTTAGATAGCTTGATTACATCTACTAAACTGATGAACTGTAGAGAAGCTAGTTCCACACACAAAAAAAAGAATGCAATTCTTACGAGCTCAAACCTCAATAATGAATGTGGACACCAGCACTAATAACCCAACACTGAATGTCAACCAGCAGGGGATACTGCCACAAATGGTGGTATGCGTCAAGCCAACTGAGTTAACTTCTTCACAGAACAAACAGTTAAATCTGCTGCACAGCAAGCATAAGTGCTGAATGTAGCGTTGACATATAAGAGTAAGCAAAGGCCTAGCTGTACTTGTAATCTAAATCAGCAGATACTTTTGCTGTTGCCAGGGTTTTTCTTGGCAGCAATAAAAGTATGTGCTGATATTTGTTGAGAGTCTGTAACGATTTAATTTTCTTTCATATATTACACTTCTAAGTGTGCAGATACTTCTCTATGCCCCCAAATTACTAAAGCCGCTTACACACATTGACTGTTGTTACAAGAGGTAAAGAACTTAAGTGCCATGATCAATCAGAAGTGATGGTTTTACAGTCCACTCTAGGCAGACTACTGCTGGTCAGTGACTGATTGCTTTGGGTGGCTGCACATCACAACTCATGGTTACGACAGTGATCCTCCCACACTGTTGAGAAGACAGGTAGAAAACCCAATTTAACCATTCAAATGGCTGCTCACATTATACAAAAAATGCATTTGCAGAACTTTGGTTGCATCAGTGAAGCATAACCACACACAACTTGACCACAGCCATCATTGAAGGACAATCACCTACAGGCCCCAACATTAGCCATTATCGCAGAACCATAATCGTAATGGGCCTGCGTTAAAGGGCTTTGGGCTTGTGCCAGTCATTTCAGTTTGAGATACTTCTTAGACCATACAGAATTTATTGACATGTGCATTTGACCAGCAGTTGACCTCTTTCTGACATGCAGGCTGCCTACTTTAAGTGGGTTTTGCTTTCCCATAGACATATACGGTTGGCGCTATATAAATCCTGTATAACAATAATATAATAATGTATGGGAATGCAAAACCTGTTTGAAGCAAATATCGGCCTGTTAATACAGGCCCTTAAGAGTTCACCTTGAGATCACACGCAACACAGTATATCTGGACATAAACAGATAGTTTTGTGTCTTCTACATGATCTGCCAGTTTACACATGCACATTTGTGAATGTAACTATTGCATGTGTTTCTATTACTTGTATGGACAACTCTATGGAGAAAGGCTGTAAAGAGGTAAAGAAAAGCCAAGCGAGAACATTTAGACAGAATAATATCACATGATCTGCTGCTGAAGTTAATATGACTGTTATAAAATCTACAGAGCGAAGCCAGAGAAGGAAATATTTATCCAATGAATCCCATGAGAGCTGAAGAACTATTACACGGCAGAGCACCCTCTACTTACACCGCAGTGTTTGCTGTAACACAGCTTCTTTACACAGCGCACCACCCTCTGCTAACATTCACACACCTCTACTATGCTGGGGACCGTTCCTCTACTGACAGCTCAGTATTTGCTGAGACACAGCTGTTAACTGTTGCATATGATCCTCAGCTACATATTAGTATCTTCTCTAACACATCTCTGTTTTCTGTAACACTTTCCTCTAATATCCCAGTATTTGCTGGAACACTGCTTGTCTATTCCTGGGAATGCCCTAAACTAGAATTGAGTTGAGACCAGCAGAGAGAAGGTGAACTCAATGAACTATGGGAAAGAGTAACTACAGTTTTTTATTACATTTAATCAAAATTAAAATTTATACAGTCTTATCTTCAGTTTTGATGGGCTTTTTGTCATATTCAATCAAATGGTAACCCCAACCACACTAATGGATCTTTGATACACTTGATACCACCTCTCCATGTTAGGTTCTATCCTCTCCTGACATCTTAGTACTCCCATGTCACACATCTTCTTTATGTTGGGTGCTATTGACATCTCAATACCCCCATGGCAAACAGCTTTTTAATGATGGGTGCTATCCTCTACTGGCATTTCAGTACTCATTCTGCACATAGCTTATTTATGTTGGGTGCTATCCTCTACTGATATCTACGTTTCATCAGTATTAACTCTAACATTTTCTGTATGTTGTGTACTATCCTCTACTAACTAATTGGGTCCATTCACTACTAAACTGCCAGTATCCACTTAAACATGCTTTTGGGTTACATACCAATCTCTTCTAACAACTCTATATTCATTGTAAGTCAACATCTACAGACTGTGTACCACTCTTTTACTAACACATCTCTTCTGTATACCCACTAGTAACACCTTAAAGGAATTGTAAAATCAGAAGGTTTTATTATCTTAATGCATTCTACGCATTAAGATAAAAAAAACTTCTGTGTGCAGCAGCCGCCCCAGCACCCCCTAATTCTTACCTGAGGTCCCTCTAGCACCAGCAATGTTGTAGGAATGTCTCGGCCATCCCCTCCTCATTGGATGAGACAGCAGCGCGGCGCCATTGGCTCCCGCTGCTGTGAATCAAAATCAGTCAGCTAATGAGAATAGAAAGGGGCAGAAGCCAGGCCGCAGCTCCGTGTCTGAATGGACACAGGGAACTGCGACTCAGCCCGGTTCCCCACATAGCAAGCTGCTTGCTGTGGGGGCACCCAACTGGAGGGAGGGGCCAGGATCAAAGAAGAGGGACCCGAGAAGAGCAGGATCCGGGCTGCTCTGTGCAAAACTACTGCAACAGAGGAGGTAAGTATAACATGTTTGCTATTTTTAATTAAAAAAAACACTAGACTTTACAATTACTTTAATGATTTCTTATGTATGTATTCTCCATACCACTCTTAGTTTTTCAAAACACATAGACTAATAGGCCATATTGCAAAGTCATATTTGCTCCTTTTGCAGTAAAGTTTTCTTTCAAGTTTGTGTGATGCGCAACTTCTAGCTCAAAAAGTGGTTCCAGAGGCTTAAGCTGTTACATAGCACCAATGATGGATCCAACAACTGGATGGTCAGAGAAAGGAAAGGTTTTACAAAAAGGCGATGGTCGTAATTACTGGTGGTTAGTTATTTAAGTTTCAATACTGAGACACTATATATATATATATATATATGTGTACTGTATGTATACACTGTATATACAGCGGGTACGGAAAGTATTCAGACCCCCTTAAATTTTTCACTCTATGTTATATTGCAGCCATTTGCTAAAATCATTTAAGTTCATTTTGCTCAGTATTTAGTAGAAGCACCCTTTTGATCTAATACAGCCATGAGTCTTTTTGGGAAAGATGCAACAAGTTTTTCACACCTGAATTTAGGGATCCTCTGCCATTCCTCCTTGCAGATCCTCTCCAGTCCTGTCAGGTTGGATGGTGAACGTTGGTGGACAGCCATTTTTAGGTCTCTCCAGAGATGCTCAATTGGGTTTAAGTCAGGGCTCTGGCTGGGCCATTCAAGAACAGTCACGGAGTTGTTGTGAAGCCATTCCTTTCTTATTTTAGCTGTGTGCTTAGGGCCATTGTCTTGTTGGAAGGTAAACCTTCGGCCCAGTCTGAGGTCCTGAGCACTCTGGAGAAGATTTTCGTCCAGGATATCCCTGTACTTGGCCGCATTCATCTTTCCCTCAATTGCAACCAGTCGTCCTGTCCCTGCAGCTGAAAAACACCCCCACAGCATGATGCTTTGACCACCATGCTTCACTGTTGGGACTGTATTGGACAGGTGATGAGCAGTGCCTGGTTTTCTCCACACATACCGCTTAGAATTAAGGCCAAAAAGTTCTATATTGGTCTCATCAGACCAGAGAATCGTATTTCTCACCATCTTGGAGTCCTTCAGGTGTTTTTTAGGAAACTCCATGCAGGCTTTCATGTGTCTTGCACTGAGGAGAGGCTTCCGTCGGGCCACTCTGCCATAATGCCCCGAATGGTGGAGGGCTGCAGTGATGGTTGACTTTCTACAACTTTCTCCCATCTCCCGACTGCATCTCTGGAGCTCAGCCACAGTGATCTTTGGGTTCTTCTTTACCTCTCTCACCAAGGCTCTTCTCCCCCGATAGCTCAGTTTGGCCGGACGGCCAGCTCTAGGAAGGGTTCTGGTCATTCCAAACGTCTTCCATTTAAGGATTATGAAGGCCACTGTGCTCTTAGGAACCTTAAGTGCAGCAGAATTTTTTTTGTAACCTTGGCCAGATCTGTGCCTTGACACAATTCTGTCTCTAAGCTCTTCAGGCAGTTCATTTGACCTCATGATTCTCATTTGCTCTGACATGCACTGTGAGCTGTAAGGTCTTATATAGACAGGTGTGTGGCTTTCCTAATCAAGTCCAATCAGTATAATCAAACACAACTGGACTCAAATGAAGGTGTAGAACAGGGATATGCAATTAGCGGACCTCCAGATGTTGCAGAACTACAAGTCCCATGGGGCATAGCAAGACTCTGACAGCCACAAGCATGACTCCCAGAGTCAGAGGCATGATGGGACTTGTAGTTTTGCAACAGCGGGAGGTCCGCTAATTGCTTATCCCTGGTGTAGAACCATCTCAAGGATGATCAGAAGAAATGGACAGCACCTGAGTTAAATATATGAGTGTCACAGCAAAGGGTCTGAATACTTAGGGCCATGTAATATTTCAGTTTTTCTTTTTTAATAAATCTGCAAAAATGTCAACAATTCTGTGTTTTTCTGTCAATATGGGGTGCTGTGTGTACATTAATGAGGAAAATAAATGAACTTAAATGATTTTAGCAAATGGCTGCAATATAACAAAGAGTGAAAAATTTAAGGGGTCTGAATACTTTCCGTACCCACTGTATCTTCCATCTTTCCTGAATGTTCGTATTACCAAAAACTAGAATTTGATGAGTTTTTGTCACTAGTTACTACATTTTAGTATGCTCATGTTACAGGCCAGATTTTAACCAAGCCTTAGGGTGGCTAAAGGCAACGTAAAGTCAGCATCATTTGCAGTTATCAACTTGTTTCTGAACTCCTGGGGGATGATAATAAGCACCTCATTGGCAGGCAATCGTTATCACACAAGGAGATTTTCCAACAACTTGTGAACTGGCCCAAACCTTTCCTCTTCTATAGAGCAGAGGAAAAAAAACAAAAGTATTACAGTTGTGTTTCTGTCACCATCAGGCAAGGATGGCCCTTATTCAACTCTTTTCTGAAACAGTTGATATTTTCCAGTCGTTTTCTCCACCAGCAAGGAATATGCCTGCTCAGCTAAGATCATTCTAACTTTGGATTCAAGCTTGCATCTCAAGCAGTTAAATGAAAATATCTATAACTGCTTAGACATGAGTCATAATTGAAAAGTAAAATAACAATATTTTTAAGTAGATTGCCTCTGAATGTAAATGAAAATTGATAACATCAAATCATTTTTATGAAATTTTTAATAACTTGATGCAATTTTGGTGAGATTAAAAAAGTCAACAATCCCCAAGCAGGGTGTCCCTTGAGCACGCTTAACAATTACCTTGAGGCTATGCAATAATTAGATTGCTGCCCATTTTTTCTCTGCATATATTTGCATATCCCAGTTGAAGCTGGGCAAAGCTACTACATCCAGAGAAGGGGTTTGTAAATGGACACTATCATCTCTTTCTACAAAATACAGACATAAGACACTACCAATAAAGCTCATGAAAGAGAAGACAATGGTAAAAATCTAATTATGAAATGTGTTAATCATTTAACACACACACACACACACACACACACACACACAAAAAACAGTCTCCTAGACCCCTTTCACACCCCTTTCACAGGCGTTTTTCAGGCAACTAAAAAGCGCCTGAAAAACTTCCCCCAATACACCCCAGTGTGAAAGCCCGAGCGCTATAACACTGGGGTGGTACACTTGCGGGACGGTGAAAAAAGTCCTGCAAGCCGCATCTTTGCAGCGGTGTATTCACCGCTCCTATACCGCCCCTGCCCATTGAAAACAATGGGGCAGCGCTCCTAGAGCGCAAAACACTGATTCGGTACCGCCGCTAACCGGCACTTTTAACCCCTGTTTAACCCCCTTGCAGGGGTATTAAAAGTGCACCGCCGCCGCCCGAATAGGGGCGCCATATCGGTAAAGTGCCGCAAATTAGATTGTGGTTGTTAAGGGATAAAAATAAAAAAAACACCTGCAAGACATAGGCATAATGAACTAGTATGCATACTTACCTTAGATTGACGCTGCTGCAGCGGTCCCCGAGCACCGATGTGACCGGCGTCATGTTGAGTGCGTCTTCTTCCGGGATCGTGGGCTCCCGCCAATCACAGCATGAAATCCAGCTCTGTGATTGGCAGGAGCTGCGCTGATGTCACGTTATTTACAGCACACTTAGTGAAGAAACGGAACAGTCGGCTGTTTCTTCACTGCACATGTGTCGATGATGTTGGCATATTCATCTACACTGTATATCTCCTAAACCTTGCAGGTTTAGGAGGTATGCAGGGTACCTACAGGTAAGCCTTATTATAGGCTTTCCTGTAGGTTAAAGTGGTTGTCAAGAGTAGACAACCACTTTAATAGTCTGGTTTAAAAATGTAACTGAGCATATAATTAACTGTAATAGAGAGATATATAGATACAGTAGATAGATAGATAGATAGATAGATAGATAGATAGATAGATAGATAGATAGATAGATAGATAGATAGATAGATAGATATGGACATTTGCTGTGATTGATGATACTCTAAAAGCTATATTTGTATTAGAAGACTCTCAGAAACGATTGCCTCTAGTGAAGTGTTACCCTGGTAACCAAATCCCTTTCCTTTTCTTTTCTTTACTATACACTCTACTGAAAGTTTTTAGAAAGTATAAATGTGGGCTTCTTGGAAATGGTTTACAAAGACATCTCCAAAGGTTGTGGAAACACTGGAGGACAACTGCAGTGCTTTTATTGTTGCGTAAAGGTGTTATGGGTTCATTGTCTTGTGAACACAATGCATTCATTATAAAATATAAAAGACTAATTAAAAAAAAAAAACAAGTCAAGGACTAGATGTGATAAGTGGGATGGAAGTGTCATTAATAGTTGTGCCACAGAGACATTTTTTACATATGCATTTCCTTCTATCAGTGATTTTGGGTAAATAGTCTTTCCTTAATTTGGAATATTAAAGTGTTACTAAACCCACAACAGGAAAATCAGTCTGCATATGCAGTAAAGCCTGCTTGTTATAATCACTGTGGAACCTAAGGGGTTAATCCTTTGCATTGTGTATAAAGGCTGTTTGATCCTGTCTCTCTGATCCTTTTCTTCTTCCACTGTCTCCAAAAAATAACCTGATATTTACAGAGCCAGGGGAAGGGCCGCACATGCTCAGTTTGGTGTGTAATGCTAGAAAGTGGTTTAGTTTTTTTCTTGGGAGAATGCATGTGATCAGCACAGGGCCAGTCATCACTGCCCAGACATGTCCTGACAGAGGATCAGGGAAGAATGAATACTCCTCCTACAAGCTTTACTAGGAACTGATACAAGTCACAAGACTGCTATATACTGCTGATGAGGAAAGGTATTTAACAGTTTATATTTTCTAAAATAATTGCATTTCCATGTTCTGTGTACTATGGGAGACCAGATATAGTTAATGCAGGTTCTGAGTTTAGTAACTCTTTAAGGCTAAAGGAAATGACAACTGGCTTCTTCAAACATCCTCACATTGCCTACATATGTTTTTCACACTGCCTGCATTATTCAAGGCTGATATGTCAGATTTGGATGGCTGTAGATTGAACAATTCAAAAATGGGATAGCAGGTGTACCAGAACATTCAGTGTTGGGCCCAGTTCCTATCAATCTATTATTTGCTGGTGGATTAAATAGAAAGTAATGTTGCCATTCTTGCTGATGACACATACAATTGTGCTTATAAGTTTACATACCCTGGCAGAATTTATGATTTCTTGGCCATTTTTCTGAGAATATGAATGGTAACACAAAAACGTTTCTTTCACTCATGGTTAGTGTTGGGCTGAAGCCATTTATTATCACTCAACTGTGTTTACTCTTTTTTAAATCATAATGACAACAGAAACTACCCAAATTACCCTGATCATAAGTTTACACACCCTGGTGATTTTGGCCTGATAGCATGCGCACAAGATGACACAAAGGGGGTTGAATGTCTATTAAAAAGGTAACCATCCTCACCTGTGATCTGTTTGCTTGTAATTAGTGTGTGTGTATAAAAGGTCAAAGAGTTTCTGGACTCCTGACAAACCCTTGCCTCTTTCATCCAGTGTTGCACTGACATTTCTGGATTCTGAGTCACGGGGAAAGCAAAAGAGTTGTCTAAGGATCTGCGGGAAAAGGTAATTGAACTGTATAAAACAGGAAAGGGACATAAAAAGATACCCAAGGAATTGAGAATGCCCTTCAGCAGTGTTTAAACTCTAATCAAGAAGTGGAAAATGAGGGGTTCTGTTGAAACCAAACCGCGGTCAGGTAGACCAACTTAAAGTTCAGCCACAATTGCCAGGAAAATTGTTCGGGATGCAAAGGAAAACCCACAAATAACTTCAGGTAAAATACAGGACTCTCTGAAAACATGTGGTGTGGCTATTTCAAGATGCACAATAAGGAGGCACTTGAAGAAAGATGGGCTGCATGGCCGAGTCGCCAGAAGAAAGCCATTACTATGCAAATGCCACAAAGCTTACAACACGCCAAACAGCACAGAGACAAGCCTCAAACCTTTTGGCACAAAGTCTTTTGGAGTGATGAGACCAAAATTGAGCTTTTTGGCTACAACCATAAACCCTACATTTGGAGAGGAGTCAACGAGGCCTATGATGAAAGGTACACCATTCATATTGTGAAACACGGAAGTGGATCACTGATCTTTTGGGGATGTGTGAGCTACAAAGGCACAGGAAATTTGGTCAAGATTCATGGCAAGATGTATGCAGTATGTTATCAAAAAATACTGGAGGAACATTTGCATTCATCAGCTAGGAAGCTGCGCATGGGACATACTTGGACATTCCAACATGACAATGATCCAAAACGTAAGGCCAAGTCGACCTGTCATTGGCTACAGCAGAATAAAGTGAAGGTTCTGAAGTGACCATCTCAATCTCCTGACCTCAATATCATTGACCCACTGTAAACATGCAGTTCATGCAAGACAGCCCAAGACTGTCCAGGAACTGGAGGCTTTTTGCTAACAGGAATAGGCAGCTTTACCATCTGAGAAGATAAAGAGCCTCGTCCACAAATACCACAAAAGACTGCAAGCTGTCATTGGTGTTAAAGGGGGGCAATACACGGTATTAAGAACTGGGGTATATAAACTTTTGATCAGGGTCATTTGGGTAGTTTCTGTTGTCATTATGATTTAAAAAGAGTAAACACAGTTGGTTGTTAATAAATGGCTTCAGCCAAACGCTAACCATGAGTGAAAGAAAAGATTTTGTGTTATCATTCATATTCTCTGAAAAATGGCCAAGAAATCATAAATTCTGCCAATGTGTGTAAACTTATGAGCACAACTGTAAGTATGCTGATTGTATATTTCATTTATGGACTCCAGTGTTGGGATATTTATGACTGTATTCCCATTTCTTTCCCATCACAAAGCCATTTGTGGCTCTCCTCCAGTGGAGACATGCTATTGTGGAAAATTCTCTGCTCCTGTGGAAGATTCTCTCCAATGGAGTCTCAGAGTTGTCTCCAATGCCATTCCAAACCAAAAATATCAGCTGGGAGTAAAGCTGGCTTTTTTCAAATCAATTTCATGAATTTAATTCAGTGGTTCTCAACTCCTGTCCCCAGGACCCACCAACAGGCCAGATTTTAGGTATTACCTTGGGGAGATGCAGACCAGAATACTGCAATCACTGAGCAGCAGATGATATCACCTGTGATGTATTCCAGTTATCCTGCAAACCTTGGCCTGCTGGTCCTGAGGACAGGAGTTGAGAACCACTGTTTTAATTAGAGCATATCTCAGTATACCTAGGGCTCAAACAGCCTTAATGACTTCCACTAGTCCAACTTTGGTCCTGTGTTTTTCTCTGAAATACACAGTCAATAATAAGAGAAAATATGTCTTCCAACAATACAGCATTGTGTTTGCCCCTAAAATGGAAGTAAAACACAACACAAATGTCTACTGTGCTGCTGTAGAGAAAAGCAGCCCTTGTCCTGGCACATTTTATGATTTCCAAGCACACAAAAATTAGTAGCACCAAAACATCTTTTACTTACCCACAGCTGGCCTAGCACAAAAAACACAAATATAATCCTGAGAAAGCAACAGATGAGATACAGAAATGTTTTACTAACCTGTGATCGATGTGAAATTCCAAAAGGCTTGTGCAACAAGGCAATAGTTACTGATATCTACGGGTCACGAGAAAGGGCTTTTTTTAATTAAAAAAACCTAAATA
This sequence comes from Glandirana rugosa, assembly GCA_018402905.1. Lineage (NCBI taxonomy): Eukaryota > Metazoa > Chordata > Amphibia > Anura > Ranidae > Glandirana > Glandirana rugosa. The sequence continues at coordinate 120,528 of BLSH010455405.1, forward strand.
TTAAATTTAAAATCAGAATTTAGGTTTGGATTATCTAAGGCTGTCTAGAACACGTGGTCTAAGTTACGAATGTGTCTTCCACCTCTCATTTTTGTAGTATTACTCAGATAAGCAACAGTTGCTATCATATTTGACAGAGGAACACTCCAAAAATGCAGTATTTGTTCAAATATCTTTTGTTCTGGACTGTCATGCACCTCCTTCTTTAGAACTTTCCCAGTGCACCTCTCTTCTGCTTTTTTTCCTGAATCAGCTCCAAACAGCTTTTTTTTCGACAGAACAGTTTTTCTCACTTTTTTTTTAATGTGCACGTTATAATACTCCGATTTTTAGTAAGGAGTATTATGGTGTCTTAATGTTCTATCCTCTTTGACCACAGGATTTTGCGGCTGTTCAGTTCTACATGCCTTGAAATACTAATATAGTGTTTTCTCCTTCATTGTTATTTATGTGTTCATGTTTTTGTCGCCAAAGACTTACATTAGAAATCTATGTAAAAAATGAAGAAACAAAGAGGAGTCTGTGACTCTCAGTGTAGGACCCAGCTTAGGTTGTCTTTAAACATTCCTGTAACTGCCAATGCCAACATTGACAGTCACAGGAATAGTCCCTTATCTTAATAGTCTTAATAGTCTCTTAATAGCCCCTTATGTTACAGGGACACGTGCACAAGACTGGTATATGGCTGATGTCCTACGATTATTATACTATATCTATACCTATTATGGTTTGGGCTAAATGTTATTTTTGTTTGTTTTATGTTTTTAAACTGTTGTTTTACTGCCATTTTTTAATTTTTATTTAAAACTGGTCCTGCAAATAAATGCACATAACAAAGAATTCCTAGAGCACTAAAGAATATTGAAATACATAGCACAATATTCGCGTTCCTCTAAGCTCAGTCTATAAACAGGCTATTTTAAACAGTTGTAAAGATCTAAAAGAAAATATGTCAAAAGAACCTAGTGCTCCACTGACTGGGTAAAAATAATAGTATATATATATATATATATATATATACACATACACAAATCACCAACCCTCATTTTTGTTGTGGGTAAATTATTTGGAGACCTCATAAGAGATGAAATTTAAAATATTGGGTAGCCTAATACACATGCTTTATGGAAGGTTGTGACTAAAGTCTCGAACATACGGTTCGATGGTCGTACGACGGAACGGACCAAATTGTATGTTGGATCATGTAACTTGCGTACTGAAATGCACTGCACGTCGTACGACCAAGCCGAACGTAGTGACGTGTTATGAACATATAAAGAGAACGTTCAGGTGCATGTAATTAGCGTCTGGCCATTCCTGACTTCTGAGCATGTGTGTTTTGCATAGTACAACTCGTTGGACCTACTTCTCTGTACACGCGATACAATGGTCGCACTGCTTGTTGGTAATACCTACGTTTTAAAGTTAGCTCATACAACTTCTCTTGTACGACAGTCGTATGTAGGCTGTTCTAATCGTGCGTACTAATGGTCGGATGATCATACAACGAGCGATTGTACGACCGTTTGCATATGATCGTCAAACCGTGTGTATGAGGCTTAAGTGATATGATTCGTTTTTATTAGGGGGTAAGTTCAAAGCTAGATGTTGAAAATGCTACTGTGATATATGATATGATATGATATGATATGATATATTTGGATTTTGGTTCAGCATTTTATTTTTTTTTATAATAGCCCTGTAAAGAAATACAGAGCATGCAATGATTATTTGTAAATCTGTATACATGGGGAAATAACATGCCAATACAAGGAAGGTAAGGAGTAGCTGCACATTGAAGACATTCACAATTTACTAATTTACTAGCAGATAACGTGATGTATACAACTTAATTTAGTTAGTATCAATGTTTTTTCTAGGTGTCCCAGGTGCCCCAAAGGGCAGACACATTCAAGGGGCAGAAAAAAGATATACTTGTGCTCAAATGTCAATAGCTTGTACATTATATATAAGAAGACTGCGCTAACCCTAGTAATCACTGCACTCCTTTTGACACAGCTGCAACAATAAAGTGTGATTTCTACACCCAAAAGCATAAGATTATAAGAAAGGTTGCGCTTGTGTATAGGACATAAATCAATACAACATAAAGGTGAACTTTATAGACATCAAAAAAGTGTAGGTATCAAATGATAATAAAGTGATAAGCTCATGAATCTCCAATCCCATATGAGTCCATATAAAGGTGAATAAACGAGTTCAGTGTAATAAGTGACAAATATAGAGAAAAAAATCCTTGATCAGATCTTATAGAGGAATAGCCCGGCATACACCACAGTGTCTCAATAGTGAAAAAACACCTCCACCACGGATGGTTGTGCCCTTACCGGATCACTTGGACCTCTTGTTACAGGAGGTCTAAGGCGCTTGTGTGGATCAAGGCCTCCACAGGGCCGTGCCGATCTGTTGTTTTAAGGGGCACCCTCACTCTCCGTTGGATCGTATCCTCTCCTGTCCTCTGTTGGGGTATCTGTGACCACTTCCTTGAGTATGTATGGAGTTGGGGGTACTGCACGACCACAGGACCAAATAGTCTGCTCAACTCCGGGAAAAGAACCACGGTACCCAAAAGAAAGGGATGGACTAGATAGTGTAATAACGTTTACACAAATCGATTTATTAAAAAATTTTTGGTTAAACTCACATGAATCCGGAAAAATGACAGCTGTATACCAATAAAAACACTCAGCGTGCTGGAGTGCTGTCTCATTATCACCGCTGAGTGTTTTTATTGGTATACAGCTGTCATTTTTCCGGATTCATGTGAGTTTAACCAAAAAT
>BLSH010455405.1:123339-149435 GCA_018402905.1 Glandirana rugosa
CCCTTACCAGATCGCTTGGACCTCTTGTTACAGGAGGTCTAAGGCGCTTGTGTGGATCAAGGCCTCCACAGGGCCGTGCCGATCTGTTATTGAAGGGGCACCCTCACTCTCTGTTGGATCGTATCCTCTCCTGTCTTCTGTTGGGGTGTCTGTAACCACTTCCTTGAGTATGTATGGAGTTGGGGGTACTGCACGACCACAGGACCAAATAGTCTCCTCAACTCCAGGAAAAGAACCACGGTACCCAAAAGAAAGGGATGGACTAGATAGTGTAATAACGTTTACACAAATCGATTTATTAAAAAATTTTTGGTTAAACTCACATGAATCCGGAAAAATGACAGCTGTATACCAATAAAAACACTCAGCGTGCTGGAGTGCTGTCTCATTATCACCGCTGAGTGTTTTTATTGGTATACAGCTGTCATTTTTCCGGATTCATGTGAGTTTAACCAAAAATGTTTTAATAAATCGATTTGTGTAAACGTTATTACACTATCTAGTCCATCCCTTTCTTTTGGGTACCGTGGTTCTTTTCCCGGAGTTGAGCAGACTATTTGGTCCTGTGGTCGTGCAGTACCCCCAACTCCATACATACTCAAGGAAGTGGTCACAGATACCCCAACAGAGGACAGGAGAGGATACGATCCAACGGAGAGTGAGGGTGCCCCTTAAAACAACAGATCGGCACGGCCCTGTGGAGGCCTTGATCCACACAAGCGCCTTAGACCTCCTGTAACAAGAGGTCCAAGTGATCCGGTAAGGGCACAACCATCCATGGTGGAGGTGTTTTTTCACTATTGAGACACTGTGGTGTATGCCGGGCTATTCCTCTATAAGATCTGATCAAGGATTTTTTTCTCTATATTTGTCACTTATTACACTGGACTCGTTTATTCACCTTTATATGGACTCATATGGGATTGGAGATTCATGAGCTTATCACTTTATTATCATTTGATACCTACACTTTTTTGATGTCTATAAAGTTCACCTTTATGTTGTATTGATTTATGTCCTATACACAATAGCTTGTACATGTAATGAACTACCAGGTGCTAAAGGGGTGTGACCACATGTTAACACTACAAATGCCAAATGGACCCTCTGCACACTGCTACGCCCTTCCCAGCAAACTATGCAATGTAAAACAGGGATATTTAGTTCACATATATTGCAATACCTGTTTAACCTGACCAACTCTGTCAAATTAATCCCTCTTCTGGCAGTCCTACACTGCCTTGCAAATGCTACGGTGGACACCATGCCAACCTGGGGCATAAAGACACAAGATGGGGGGAGTGTGGCTAGGTTTGAAAAAAGATATACCTGTGCTCAGATCCCAATAGCTTGTACATGTATGCTACTGGGATCTGAGCACAGGTATATTTTTTTCTGTTATATACAGGTCAGTGACCAGATCTGAACCTAGTCACTCTCCCCCATCTTGTGTCTTTATGCCCCAGGTTGGCATGGTGTCCACCGTGGCATTTGCAGTGGCAAGGCAGTGTAGGACTGGCCAGAAGAGGGATTACTTTGACGGAGTTGGTCAGCTTAAACATGTATTGCAATATATGTGAACTAAATATCCCTGTTTTACATTGCATACTTTGCTAGGCAGGGCGTAGCAGTGTGCAGAGGGTCCATTTGGTATTTGTTACATTCAAGAGGCAGACTGTGGAACCATGAAAAGCACCCGGTATCCCACAATCTGATACATTTACCTTTGTTTTGGCCATTGAGATACATGCATTACATTAGAGTGCTGCAGTTGGAGTTTGCCTGCTAATTTTATATGGGTTCAGGTGGCCCTGGGCCAGAATGAAAAATATCTATTTTAAAGGGGTTTGTATTTAGCTGTTTTGTTTTTGTGTTTTTTTTTCCTAAGCCAGAGTCACTTTAACAAAAACAACATGTTCTTTAAATGTCTGAATTCTAAATTGTTAGAAGCACTGAGCAAAATCCAGTAAGCAGTAATCTCTACTTACCACAGTAATACTTCAAGTGAAGTCAATTACAATTAAACAATTAGGCACTTAGTGAAATGCACCCAATACCGTAATTCAACCTAAAAATACTATACACTACTGAGCAGAGTACAATTACAGGGAGTGAGAAAAAAATAAGAAGTGTTTTAAGCATTTTTGGCTCTTGCATGCCAAAGTCTGGATTGGGAACCCAAGGTGCAATCTTGAACCCATGACCAATGAATGGTATGATGAGCAAATATTTCTGATTTCTTGGAAGAGATATTTAATACAGCCAGCCCAGGCAGCAAAATATTCTAGGTTTCGATTCTGCAAGTGAAAATCTGTCCTGGCAACAGTAAAGAACAAGTAACTTTTCCATTTATGGCACTGTAGTGTGCTTCAGTAATCAGGAGAATAATGGACACATAATGGGAAAAAGAAGACGATAGTGTGACAAAAACTATAAGCACGCAAAACAACAGAAAAAAAAGAAGATTGGGTGCCTATCGAGGTGACTTAAAGTAGACAGTGTATGATAGAAGAATGAGCAATAACTAATTGTTTTAAGGATCAGTGACCACATCCCTTCTATTCATAGAGCATGTTGAGCACTATATTTGTATGAATGTGACTGAATGTTATAAGCTAGCTGGTTACCTAAAAGGAAGGACTATAGAAGGATGTGAAAATCCCAATGAAATAAGCAGCTGAAGTTGATAAATAATAACAATGAGCTAGCTAGAGAAGCAAAGTATCAGAAGGTGCAGATATCTGGTAACCAGGCTGAAAGAGAAATCACAGGCAGGGAGGCAATCAGAAAGCATAGAACCTCTTCTACCCACACTTAACAGTAACACCTGTTTCCCCCTACCAAACATAGATCAGAACCCCTGTTGACCTTATGGTCAATTACTGACATGTGAAAGGCAAACCCACTCTGATGGTAATGCATATAAGGAACAAGCACAACTTTTGCACCTAGTTAACCCCTTCCTTACCGGGCACTTAAACCCCCCTCCTGCCCAGACCAATTTTTGGCTTTCAGCGCTGTCGCATTTTGAATGACAATTGCGCGGTCGTGCGACGTTGTACCCAAATAAAATTTGCGTCCTTTTTTTCCCACAAATAGAGCTTTCTTTTGGTGGTATTTGATCGCCTCTGCGTCATTTCTGATCGCCGCTATAAACAAAAAATGAGCGACAATTTTGCAAAAAAGAACAATATTTTTTACTTTTTGCTAAAGTACAAATCCATTAAAAAAAATATTCATCAGTTTTGGCCGATATTTATTCTTCTACATATTTTTGGTAAAAAAAAAATCGCAATCGGCGTATATTGATTGGTTTGCGCAAAAGTTATCGCGTCTACAAACTGGGAATTGATTTATGGCGTTTTTATTATTTTTTTTTTTTTTACTAGTAATGGCGGCGATCTGCGATTTTTAGCGGGACTGCGATATTGCGGCGGACATGTCGGACATTTTTGACACATTTTTGGGACCAATGACATTTATACAGCGATCAGAAATTTAAATGTCCACTGATTACTGTGTAAATGTCATTGGCAGTGAAGGGGTTAACCAGCAGGGGGCAGTGAAGGGGTTAACAAATGTTCCCTGGGTGTGTTCTAACTGTGGGGGGGCAGGGCTGGCCGGGACATAACAGATCTAACTGATCCCAGTGACAGGGATCAGTAGATCTGTCCTGTCCCCTGTCACAGAACGGGGAACCGCCGTGTTTACAACGGCGGTTCCCCGTTCTGAGGCTCCTGAAGGAGATCGGCGGGTCCGGGCGGACATCGAGTCCGCCCGAGGCACGGGCACGCGCGCGCAGCGTGCGGCGCGCGCGTGCGCGCGCCGCTGCCGCCACTAGGGGGCGCGCGAGGAGCGCGCACAGGGGGCGACGTCCATGGACGTCGTCCGGGCATTCCAGATCCGCGCTGGAGCCGTACTATGGCAATAGCGCGGATCTGGAGTGGTTAAAGTACATTTTTAGAGCTAAACACATCTTTGTAATTTCCACAAGAAGTCAAACACAATTTTTAATCAACACAGTCCTTTCATTCAACAAGATAGGGAATGTTTATTTATGTTATTTTTTTTGTTAACGCCATGACTCAGTCAGTATTATATTCAATGGGAAGAAAAATGTGAACTAAGGTGTCCGGTTATGAAACTGTGATCAGTGGTGATCCCTAGGATCGGGAGGGAACCTGTTCTCCGCCAATGATCTCCACACATGGAGAAGCTGTGATTGACAGACACAGAAATTATCAGTTTATGAAGCTGCGATATCAGCGCTTCACTGGCGATCCGATCTGTGTCTGAATCCACACTCCCTGATTCATCAGATTGGGGGGGGGGGTGAAGAGGGAATCCTGGGGTAAGGATGAAGTTTACTGACTTCCTTCTTCCTCGGTCAGACCTCCCAACACAGTAACCATGTCCCCCTACACAGTGGGGCAAAAAAGTATTTAGTCAGCCACCAATTGTGCAAGTTCTCCCACTTAAAAAGATGAGAGAGGCCTGTAATTTTCATCATAGGTACACTTCAACTATGAGAGACAGAATGAGAAAAAAACAATCCAGAAAATCATATTGTCTGATTTTTAAAGAATTTATTTGCAAATTATGATGGAAAATAAGTATTTGGTCAATAACAAAAGTTCATCTCAATACTTTGTTATATACCCTTTGTTGGCAATGACAGAGGTCAAACGTTTTATGTAAGTCTCCACAAGGTTTTTACACACTGTTGCTGGTAGTTTGGCCCATTCCTCCATGCAGATCTCTAGAGCAGTGATGTTTTGAGGCTGACGCTGGGCAACACGGAGTTTCAACTCCCTCCAAAGATTTTCTATGGGGTTGAGATCTGGAGACTGGCTAGGCCACTCCAGGACCTTGAAATGCTTCTTACGAAGCCACTCCTTCGTCGCTCGGGTGGTGTGTTTGGGATCATTGTCATGCTGAAAGACCCAGCCACGTTTCATCTTCAATGCTCTTGCTGATGGAAGGAGGTTTTTACTCAAATTCTCACGATACATGGCCCCATTCATTCTTCCCTTTACACAGATCAGTTGTCCTGGTCTCTTTGGAGAAAAACAGCCCTAAAGCATGATGTTTCCACCCCCATGCTTCATAGTAGGTATGGTGTTCTTTGGATGCAACTCAGCATTCTTTCTCTTCCAAACACGACAAGTTGAGTTTTTACCAAAAAGTTCTATTTTGGTTTCATCTGACCATATGACATTCTCCCAATACTTTTCTGGATCATCCAAATGCTCTCTAGCAAACTTCAGATGGGCCCGGACATGTACTGGCTTAAGCAGGGGGACACGTCTGGCACTGCAGGATTTGAGTCCCTGACGGCGTAGTGTGTTACTGATGGTTGCCTTTGTTACTTTGGTCCCAGCTCTCTGCAGGTCATTCACTAGGTCCCCCCGTGTGGTTCTGGGATTTTTGCTCACCGTTCTTGTGATCATTTTGACCCCACGGGGTGAGATCTTGCGTGGAGCCCCAGATCGAGGGAGATTATCAGTGGTCTTGTATGTCTTCCATTTTCTAATAATTGCTCCCACAGTTGATTTCTTCACACCAAGCTGCTTACCTATTGCAGATTCAGTCTTCCCAGCCTGGTGCAGGTCTACAATTTTGTTTCTGGTGTCCTTTGACAGCTCTTTGGTCTTGGCCATAGTGGAGTTTGGAGTCTGACTGTTTGAGGTTGTGGACAGGTGTCTTTTATACTGATAACGAGTTCAAACAGGTGCCATTAATACAGGTAACAAGTGGAGAACAGAGGAGCCTCTTAAAGAAGAAGTTACAGGTCTGTGAGAGCCAGAAATCTTGCTTTTTTTGTAGGTGACCAAATACTTATTTTCCACCATAATTTGCAAATAAATTCTTGAAAAATCAGACAATGTGATTTTCTGGATTTTTTTTTCTCATTCTGTCTCTCATAGTTGAAGTGTACCTATGATGAAAATTACAGGCTTCTCTCATCTTTTTAAGTGGGAGAACTTGCACAAATGGTGGCTGACTAAATACTTTTTTCCCCCACTGTGTATATACATATATATATATATATATATATATATATATATATATATATATATATATATATAATGTGTGTGTATATATATGCATAGATAATGTGTGTGTGTGTTTTAATATATATATATATATATATATATATATATATAGTGTAGGGAGGCTAATAATTTTATTAATTAGGTGGGCGGTCTCCTCAGAGAATGTCTGTTGCTGGGCAGGGATAATTTATCACTGCTTAATAAACCGATTTCTCTGTGTTTCGGTGAATTTATGGTACTGTAATCTCGTTATGTCTCAGGAGATTCCAGTATCAGGTGCGTTCTTCGCTGTTTGAATAGATCGCTTCACTTCACAAGAGGGGAAGCGATCTACATGGGTTCATAAACTGGCACCCAGAGGAGAACAATCTTCTCTGTGAATGCCGGAGAACTGAGCAGTGGATCTTTTCCACTGCTTCATAAACAGACACCTATGTGTGCCATAGATCTTCCAAGCATATGCTTTTCCTGATGCCATGACCTATAGCAACAGGGAAGAAAAGAAAGTTTTTACTTACCTTGCTAAACTTTGTGAAAAAGATGTTCTTGCTAGGAGCTGTGCTACACTGTGATAAAGGTTAGCACTATGAGAGGTAGAGCATAATCTTACAGTCAGTGAAAAGGTGTGAAATAACACACTTCAGTACAATGTCTGGAAACGTTGTCTAATTATTCAACCACATCTAATGTCTGCAAAGAGGGATTTAAATGTATCTGGTTTATATTTTAAAAATATAATACAGGTTTGAGGCAGTAAGGAAGGTTAAGGGCATTCCAGTACGAGAAGACCAGTATGGGCACATGTGCATGGTCCTGTGCTTAGGCACAATGCTAGATGTGCATTAGCGTACAAGTGTGCATGTATTAGCACGGGGTACTGATATTGATGCCAAGTGGCCTATATAAACTGTTCCTGATTAGCCAGTGAACTGACCTGCTACTTTTGTCTTCCTTTGTGTAGGACCTGGCTGCCTTTTTACCTGTCTTTGGATCCTTGTTTGCCTGTTGTGACTTTGGCCTGTATTTTGGACCTTCTGATTTGGTACTTTGCTGCCCAGCTGTTAACTGATCTTGACCTGTATCCTGACACTGCCTTATGTTCCTTTACCGCTTTGCTGCCCAGCTGTTGCTGACCTTGGCCTGTATCCAGCCTTCTGATTTAGTACCTCTCTGCTGACTACCTTCGGCTTGTGTCCTGGCTACACTCCCCCTTCTGATCGGGTGCTCCTGCGTTCATGCATCTGGATCTTACCCTGTAGGCTACAGTTGTCTGTCCCTCACATCCAATAGCGAATGCTGCCCGCAAAATTGGCCAATCTGCATCCTCACATTCCATGGCAGCATCATGCACCTTCCTGATTAAGCCCTGTAGGTAGGGGGAATTATATTGGGGGCATGGCCTAGGTTGAGTCAGGCTACAGCCATCTTGTTTTTTTCCCTTTCAGGCCATTTTTTTGTGTGCAGTGGAGTTTCCGCTTTTCCAGTGCATGCTACAGAGCTGAAGGACGGGCTACTTAGCTGCCTACCACCCTTAAGTAATAGTCACTGGAGTTGAAGGATGATTGTCTGGAGCACCACCCCAAGTTTGCTAGGGTTATAGTAGGTATTAATGTAGTTATATTCGCTAAGTTGTATGTTTGCCTTACCTTGTAATGATGGGTTCACATGTGGCTGCAGTTTGTGGTGTTATGGCTAGTCCATTCTAATCAATTCCCCTATGTCCATGTATTCATTCACCTAGTTTGTCCCTATTCACCAAAGAGAAAAGACAACTTCCTTCTCCAGGTCACACAGTGTGACCTGCGTTGCCTCCTGCTCTGTGTTGCATCATACATGCGGGCCTGCTAATGTAATAGAAAAATATAGCTTATAGCTGCATCAGTAAACTCCCTGTGTCTGCGAATGCGCTGCCTCTTTGTGTCTGGGTCAGATCTAATTATTGTGCAGCTATTACCTGCACCAGCACCAAACAGAGACCCAGGGATTGTGAGATATGTAACATTCTCACAGGAAGTGTCAGTTCTTAGACAACAAACAGAGGTCATGCAATAATCTGTGCAGTGCCATGCCGCATGCCTCATGTTTGAACACAGACAGATACTGCTGACAAGGGAAGTGATGATTTACTCTACTATGGGTTGTGTGTTCAGGACAACAAATGACACCATGAAGCTATATAATTATAATGTATATGTCATGCAGGTGAAAAACACAAGGTGCAGGTAGCAAAGTTAAAATGCCTTTAAGATTTATACTGACTCTAGTTAAACAATTGTTGTGTTTACAATGATAAAGCTTGCATATTCTGGACCTGGACAGAATGCAGGCAGGTAGAAGAAAATGTTGTATTTTTGCACACACTTGCAGTACTATCATTCAAATGTGTTTTTTTTTGGGGGGGGGTTGCATTTTTTGCCTGAATCTGACATTCTTCTGTAATCTAACAGAGAGACAGTACTCATAATAACATAAAATGAAGAAACACTTGTGGATCCAGGCACAGAGACCTCCCCCCTCATAAAAGAAGTCAGTGGATTAATGAACTTCCCAGCATCTACCAAAGGGCATAACATACGTTTTAAACAGACTGACCCTTTAAGAAAAAACAAAGATACAATGGCATTCTTTTAAAACCAATTGTGGAAGATACTGCATAAACCCTACCACCAATCCAGAATAAAACAATGGCATTTTACCAGCTATTTCATAGAATATGTTTGCTCTATTAATGGATGTACCGTATATACCATACTGGCCCAGAAATGAAACAATCCAGCAATACTTACACAGCAAAACGGAGACAAAGTATAGCTGTCTACTTAACCCATTAATTATTGTACATAACATTATGCTGAGCCAGCACTCAGGCTCTGCACAATAGATTCTGAATACAAAGTAAAACAGAGACACAGCAATCTTTACTAACCCAGTTAAGATGCCATGTACGCCCACACATTGATATTTTACAATTCTATCTTCTTGGTCCTCAATGAAAGCTAAAATTACATCTCCAATTTAACAGCAAATTGCCATCACTGAACAACTGCAACTCCTATTCATTTGTGTTCTGAACAGACAGTCCACCTGTTAGAATGCAATTACCCTTTAAAGTGACTGGATAAAGTATGGAAGGGTTAAAACCACTGCCAATAAAACTGGTTGCACCAATCACCCTAAAGAGATTCCGGAACATGTACTGCCAGTACCATTTCTTCTTGGGTATACGTCTTCCACAAACTGAACACAATGGGGTAACCCATTGTTATCCAATAATAGTTTGCATTGAGCATTCAGCTACCCTACATGTTTGGGGTAACAGAATCGTTTTATAAGGTATATCCATCCACAGTGCTTTGCATACACAACAATCAACCATAACGTTATGACCACTGACAGGTAAAGTGAATAACATTAATTATCTCATGACAATGTCACTTGAAAATGGGTGAAATATATTAGGCAGCAAGTGAACATGTTGCCCTTGAAATTGATGTGCTGAAAGCAGAAAACATGGGCAAGCTTAAGAATCTGAGCGACTTGGACAAGGGCCAAATTATAATGGCTAGATGACTACATCAGAGCAACTCCAAAACTACAGCTCTTGTGAGATGTTCGTCAGTCTGCAGTTCTCAGGACTTACCAAAGGTGGTCCAAGGAAGGAAAACCAGTAAATTAGCAACAACGTCATGGGTGGCCAAGGCTTAATGATGTATAAGGGGTGCGAAGGCCTGCATGTGTAGTCCAATTCAATAGACCTCAAATTGCTGAAAAAATGAATGCTGGTTCCAATAGAAAGGTGTCATAACACAGAGTGAATTGTAGTTTCTTGCTCATGGGGCTGCATAGCCATAGTCAGGGTGCCCATGCTGACCAGTCTTCACAGCCAAAAACTCCTACAATGGGCATGTGAGCATCATAACTGGACCACAGAGCAATGGAAGAAGGTGACCTGGTCTGATGAATCATGCATTATGTGTGTGCATTGCTTACCTGGGGATACGATGGCACCAGGATGCACTACATCAAGAAGGCAAGCCGGCTGAGGCAGTGTGATGCTTTGGGCAATGTTCTGTTGAGAAACATTGGGTCCTGCCATTCATGTGGATGTTAATTTTGAGTCTATGCATCAATGGATCAGGGCTGTTTTGGTGGCAAAAAGGGGACCTACTCAATATTATGTGGGTGGTCATAATATGGCTGATCGGTGTATATACGCATACTAAGGAAGTATAAATGCATGCCTAGCGCTGTAGGGGATACCTAAACATACACTGCATGGAGGTGTTAAATTGAAACTATTTTTTTTAACCACTTCAGCCCCGGAAGCATTTCCCACTTTAGGGCCAGAGCACTTTTTGCGATTCGGCACTGTGCCGCTTTAACTGACAATTGCACGGTCGTGCGATGTTGTACCCAAACAAAATTTGCGTCCTTTTTTCCCCACAAATAGAGCTTTCTTTTGGTGGTATTTGATCACCTCTGCGTCATTTCTGATCGCCGCTATAAACAAAAGACGAGCGACAATTTTGCAAAAAAACCCAAATTTCTTACTTTTTGCTAAAATACAAACCAAAAAAAATATATAAAAAAACATTTTTTTCCATCGGTTTTGGCCGATTTATATTCTTCCTCATATTTTTGGTAAAAAAAATCGCAATCGGCGTTTATTGATTGGTTTGCGCAAAAGTTGCCACGTTTACGGATGATGAGAATTAATTTCTGGGGTTTTTATTTATTTTATTTTTTTTTACTAGTAATGGTGGTGATCTGCGATTTTTAGTGGTACTGCGATATTGCGGCGGACATGTCGGACCATTTTGACACTTTTTTGGGACCATTGGCATTTATGCAGCGATCAGTGCTATAAAAATGCACTGATTACTGTGTAAATGCCATTGGCAGTGAAGGGGTTAACCTGGAGGGGGCACTCTAAGGGTTAACTGTGTTCCCTGGGCGTGTTCTAACTGTAAGTGGGCTGGCCTGGCTGGGGGAAGGGAGTGATCATGGCTTTCATATTCAGGAAGCTTGTGATCACAGCCCTTCCCCCTCTAACAGAACGGAGATCCGTGTTTACTTACACGGACCTCCGTTCTTTCCCGCTCCCTGCCCCCCCCCTCCCCGGACACAGTGAGCACGCAAGCGCGCCTCTGGCGGCGTGTGTGCGCTCAAAGTGAGGGATATCGCAGCTGCCGTCATATGGCGGCGGTTTGCGATATCGAGCCACTCTGTCGCCGTCAGACGGCGGTCGGCAAGTGGTTAAGGTCAGTAGTGTGTCTCCTCCACTATTTTATCAAAACCTTTGTTGTCGTCTGTGTCCCTATTAGGGAGATTCCATATCCCCATGTCACTAGGACTAGAACTGAAAAAAAATCTTCCCAATAGAGACACCAACAGCAAAAGAAGCTCTGTAAGGTTTTTATGGCTGTACCCACTGACAAGATTTTAGGGTGTCACTGGAACTGGAAGGTAAACATTTTGGTTGGAGTAATTTAGATTTTAACTAATTGCTATTTTTTTAAAATAATATATACATATTGCAGACATTAATTCGTTGAGTAGACTTACACTCAGACAAGTTATACACTAAAACATACTTTTATACTTGATTTTCTTTAGAAAATAATGAAAAGTATAATATCCTATTTGTAAATTATACTTCAGAAAAAAATATATTGACACTGTATACAGTGATACCTCGGTTCACAAACGCGTCTGTTCACAAACAACTCGGTTTGTGAACAGAAGAGTTTACAAAAATTTGCTTTGGTTCATGAACACGAGCTGTGGCCATCTTCCCTGCTCTGACTCGTTCATATTGAGAAGAGCGGTGCTAGATGAGAGACTTAGGAGAACCTCTCCACTCACATAGGGGTTTCTGCCCCCTGACTACCATGAGGGTGGTGGGCTCACTTGATTGGGAATCATGGAAAAACTGTTCATATGAATTCTACAACTTTATCGTGCCCTCAGATGATCTTTTCCTGGATGCACGGTGCTGTTTTCTGGCTCCTAGATTAGTCATTTAAATTGGGGTTTGGAATTGCTTCAAACAAGGATTAAAGAGGAGCTATAGTTTCTTTTTCTTTTTAGATGTACACATCAGGCCAGCTTAATGTAAAAGACCATATGTAATAATGTAATATATGTTTTTTTGTACATTTCATAATTTTACTGTATATAAAATCAAAAAAAAAAATTCAGAACGTATTTTTACATTGAACCCTGTGGGGCAAATTAAGTTTGTGAGGTACCACTGTACTTTAGATTATATTTATGCAACAATACCTATTTTCCATTTAAACTAGTTGTAGCATGTTCATCAAGAAGTTAATTTTTAGCTTTCTGTAAAAAAAAAAAATTTTTTTTTTTCATCTAAAAGGTTTGCAGTCTTTTATTTTTGCAAAATGAGATAAAAATGCTGAAACATGAAGAGGGGGGTCCCCAGAAGACACCTCCTCTAAAATTAATTGGACTGTCCATAAGTTTAATGTGGCTAACCTGTTCAATGAGCTTCTGTTGTTATTAAAAAGCAGATGGAAGTAACAGTTGGAGACCAATGTGAATCAAGAATATAAATAGTTTCCTGATCAGAACTTTTAAACTATGATAATCTAAATGTATTTCTCACAGCCTGAACCAGGATATTATTCAGTGGTCCAAACATTGTCTCCTAAAAGCTAATTCCACATTTTGCAAATAAAATAATAACTGCACCCATATTAAAAGCAAAAACAGCAAAAGCCAAAATGTATACTTTTTTTATTGGAGCCTGCAAAGCTTTGCAACTGTGATCGGTGGATTGTGGGTGCAATACTTTGGCAGATTCTTCCTGCAGATCCGTACCATGGTACAAGCCATTAGTTATGGGACTGGAAGCAGTGTCAAGGGACTACAAATGCATTGACGTCACTGCACTTGTGCTCCAAAGAGGACTACAAGTCCCTCTGCAGTGGATCCCTATGCATAAATGATACACCTATGTGAGCGCAGCCATGCTGAATTCAAATTTGTCACGAGATGGCGGGGAGCAGAACCCTGCAATTCTGTAAGGGTGGAGCTGCAGATTTTGACCATGTTTTGTTACACCCTAAATATAGGTGTAACATGAAACATTGTCAGAATGATGGAATTTTCAAGCTGACCTCCAGACAGATATATAAAAAAAAACACATTTGATGCAGTTATACACATTTTTTAATCAGTTGCCGCCCGCCCGCCGTGGATTGACAGTGGCAACTTGGCTCGATATCGCAAACCGCAGCCACTAGACAGCAGCTGTGAGATTGCGGAATGTGAGCGTGTGCAGCCATAGGTAGGCACGCTCGCGTGCTCACTGTAAATCAGGAGTGCCAAGGAGTGGGTAGGGCGGAATCGATGTCCGCCGGCTACCCGCGATCGCTCCCCCGCAGTGAAAGAACGGGATCCCTGTGTGTATACACACGGATCCCCGCTCTGACAGTTGAGAAACCCCTTACCTGCCAGTGACATTTTCACAGTAATCATTGTATTTTCATAACACTGACCACTGTATAAATGCCAATGGTCCCAAAACAGTGTCAAAAGTGTCCGACATGTCCTCTGCAATGTCGCAGTATCGCTAAAAATCGCAGATTGTTGCCATTACTAGTAAAAAAATTTTAAAAAATAAAAACCCCATAGATGAATTCTCATAGTTTGAAACGCGCCAACTTTTGCGCAAACCAATCAATATACGCTGATTGCAATTTTTTTTACCAAAAATATAAGGAAGTATATATATTGGCCAAAACTGCTGAATGAATTTGTTTTTTTTTTAGCAAAAAGCAAGAAATATTGTTTTTTTTCAAAATTGTCGCTCTTTGTTTGTTTATAGCGGTGATCAGAAGTGACGCAGAGGTGATCAAGTACCACCAAAAGAAAGCTCTATTTGTGGGGAAAAAAAGGATGCCAAATTCATTTGGGTACAACGTCACACGACCGCGCAATTATCAGTTAAAGCGGCGCAGTGCCGAAGTGCTCTGGTCCTAAAGGGGGAAATCCTTCCAGGCCTGAAGTGGTTAAAATAACCTTGTCCAGAAAAATAAATATTAACATTCTTGTAGCCTGTAAATAAAGAGAGTATATACTCATGTTTCCTGATGCCTGAGCTGCCAAATTATGATTTGCTTAGTAGAAATGGTCTCCTGAAGTCCGCTGGGAAATTGACACTGCCAGAAGTATCGACCTTCTGGCTTATTCACAGCTCTCACTGGTTCCTCCTTGCTAACCTCAACATCACTACTGTGTCCTGTAGTGACTTGGAGGTCAGCAGGAAAAACAGTTGAGAGCTGCAGGGGGCCAAGGAGATCGACACCCCTGGCAATGTCAGTTTCCCAGTGGACTTCTGGGGGCCATTTCTACTGAGCAGAGTGGTGATCAGGGGCACGGGCAAAGGCTAGTATACATGCTCATCTTTTACAGGTTATGGCTTTACAGAACTTAAAAATGCAAGCAGAAAACATTAACAAATCTTCATATTCAAGATACAGTAGAGCAAAAGGCAATTAAAACAAAATATAGGGAATGTTGAGTTCAATGTACAATAGAAAAGCAAACATCTGCATAGTTTTTTGGCTAAGGTGATCAAACTCGAGTGCCCTATGCCAGTTTGATTAGTCTTGATATCAAACCCCTGTGATTCTCTCTGTATATCAGCACAGGAGAGAAAAGGCCACAAGTCAGAGCCGGTTAGGTTCTACTGCATTGGTGTGTGTTGATACTGAAGTGAGAACAAGAAATGACAGATGGGAAGATTAGAATTGATAGAAAGATGAACTTCTGCTTCTTTCACCAGTGTGCTTGACCAATCTTTTCTGCTGCACTGCACTGGTCAAGAATCTGTGTGTGCTGTTTAGCAGGGGTACTTAGGTCATGGGAATGAATAGCGGTCAGAAGCTGATGCAGTATAAATACACTTGAGCCATGCTGGCAGTCCCATGTCTAAAACTTCTTGTTATCAGAAAAACAGGTACCATTTTAAGATGTAGACGCAAGAAAAATAAGAATAAAGGATAAGTGCTGAGATAAGTGCTGAAAATGGACTTATCCTTTCAATCCTCAAGCCAACTCTGCTTAAGATTTACATCTAAAGCCAAACAATGACCACAGCAAATGAGCAAAATATCACCCTACTTCAACAAATGTAGACCATAAAATTTACAGTAACATTCTATCCTATAGACTTTTGTGCAGTGGTATCCATAAGGACTAGAAGGAACTTCACATATAGTGATCTAATTTCTGTTGTCCATTTAAATTGGGACAGGGAATCCCACAGGCTTTCAATGGACATTAATAAGGCTTTTAATAGCCCCTCATGGGAATGCCTCCTCTAAACTCTGCAGAGATTTACTGACTCTTTCCTGACTTCACTAAGATTCATATATTCTATTTTAAAGGTTATCAATCTGAAACAATCATAACTTGGTGAGGTATTCATGAATGTTGCACCCTTTTCTATATCTTTCTTTACAGTTGTCCTTAGTAATGTTATTATTTCCTGAATCTAACACAAAAAGTATAAGGTGAGGTAACGTTAAATAAAAAAGCTCTATACTTGTTGATAATGTGCTAATGAAAATGTTTATTGCGCCTAACACCTTTATACCTCTATATCATATTAGATACATTCTCCAGTATTTCAGGATTAAATGATAATTTTTTCATATCTGTCCTGTTCATTTCAACTATTAAAATTACATTTTATACCCTTAAAAAAGATAGGATTCTTGACTGTAAAATCCCATTTTTGGAGTTTATTAAATCCTGAGATTTATGGGTTATACTGTTACCTACAGGAGAGCTAAACACTAGCAAGAAGACAAAAGTGTCAGACAGCCAGTATAACCCCCTCACATGCCAATTATGCTTCACTTTCATCCGAAAGCAGTAGTAGCAATGATCATGGGACTTTTGTCCATTAATGACCTCCAAGAAAAGGATTTTATTTTAAGCTAAAAGCCCTATTTTCTTAATTATCCAATAAGGTACACATGGTTGGAAGAATTCTGAGATGTATGAGACTTCCAAATGCAGTCCAACTGAGGGGATCTAGGGGGTCTGAGAGAGCCCACGGGGAGTCTGCCGAGAGCCTGCTGAGATCTGAGTACCACAGAGAGCTCACTGGAATGCCTTCCATCACAATTCTGTAGAGCAGATGAGGAAGAAGCCTTAGGAGAGAAACAGTATAAATCAGGTTGAATTTATCAGGGTTACCGAAGCATCCACTGTTACTGCCAGAGGATTCCTGGACCTGGAGGTAAACCAGTCCAGTTTATTGCTGAATCTGGAAGCCAGAAAGTCCACATCTGGTATAACCCACCTTGAAAAAGGTCATGAAATACCTCCAGTGGAGAGACCATTCTCTCAAGTCCAGACATTGCAGGCTGAGAAAATTCCCCTAAGTAGAGGGAGGTCCCCCAAGAGGTAATGTGTTAAAGGGGAAATGAATTTGCTTGGACAATGCTGGGGTCCAAGGTCTGTGAGGGAACTGAGTTCTGGACTTGGGCTTGGCAGACTTAGAAAAAAGAAGGGCACTTTTCCTAGCATTACAGGCATAGGCTTTACTGACCCGAGGATTAGCGTTCTTTTGTTGAAGCAAAAGAGAGCTTTCTTCTCTGTGACAACTTTCATAAAAATGTCCAGGAAGGCGCCAGAGAGGTGTTCCCTGTCAAAGGGTATACACAAAAGGCGCTTTTTGCACTGATGTGCCACAGAAATACCAAAGGGTCTGCTGCTTGATAACCCATGCATTTCTGCCAGGTATGTCTGTACCTTCTGAAAATTATATTTGCCTGTACGAATCCAGCCACCACATCTAATAACTGCTATGCTGCAATACATTTCATTTTTGTTCTGTGGATTAGATATCATTTTTTACTTTATGTAGGCTGGAATGGCACCCCAACACACCAGTGTTACAAAGCACACCACAAAGCAATATGTGTTCTGCTTCTGCACAAAAAAAATGCAGCAGGCCCAAATTTGCATGTGTTGAGGTGCTTTACAGTGCATTCATTGGGCCTAATGCAACACACTTGAAGTAAATGGGTCCCTAAAGTTCAATTTTAGACAGTGTTCTGCTATTTTTAAATAGAATGGGGAAAAGTTAAAACATATGTCAATAGTTTGTTGTGGTCATTGTTTTTGCTAGGGAAATGGAAGGGTTATTTGCTCAACTCTACAAAAACAAGTTTTCTTGCTGTCTTTGTCCCCACTGTCTTTACAGTTGACACCCTGTCAAAGAACTGTAAGAAAAATAAATCTTTCCAAGTACACAGAGTAAAAAAAAAACCTTCTGTACTCTAAAAACATTATGGCAGGGGTTAGTCTTCAGCTAATCCAATGCAACTAATGTTAAATACTAGTTACAAACACATTCAGCATTGAAGCTTATGTCGCCATAGGTACATGGGGCTAGATTAATATTGCAATCGTAATTGGCCATAATGCCATTTTACTGCAAAAGACACAAACTGAATATTATCTAATAAAGTACACTTAGGCACATTTATATAACTTAAAGGGAAAAAAGTGTAGATGGTGATTTTAGCAAGCTTTTATTACCTTATCTGCATTAAAAAATCCAATTGGTTTCTGAATACTAACTAAGAGTAACACTATTTTGTACATATAAAAGTCAGCCTTACTGCTTTTACTATCAATGCCTGCAATGCACAGCTTGTGCCTGCCATATTATGACTACTGAACACTCTTCTGGCCTTAGCAAACATAGATATTTCACCTTTGCCATAATGATATGACTAATGTATGTCACCTCACTGTTAGGTCAAGAACAAAATTCTAAATGTAATGAAAACGGCTTACCTGTCAATGAGAGGCCAGTGATCTCTGCTAGTCACAAGTCATTCCACACCGTCTTCCACAACTGCAAATCAAACATAAAACAGAAGACTTAATAATGTTGTCACACTAGATTTATACATCTTTATGTTTGCTACAGTACTGAAATTGTATTAAGTGCCAAAAATAAATGTATAAGACTCCAATACAAAATATTACAGGTATAATAAATACTATAAAAGGAAGATATACAGTATATCAGTCTCTATTATAAAGATTTCCACATCACCCTGTCAATCCTCCTGAAACTTAAAAAGCTTAAAATTCCTCTGCATGCATAAATATATGCATAATACTTATAAATTTAGGCACACGGTTATTTGACATCCATTCCTAAACACATATTGTATTACCAAAATAGTAGTGGATGCTTGGAATAGACTTTTAGTAATGGTAGTAAGCCAATCAACAGTAAGTCAATTTAAACAATAGGTCTACCATCTGACAAAAATGTGAACAAACAAAAAAAAAAGCAGATTAGATGGGCCACGTGGTATTTTTCTGCCATCGGTCTTCTGTGTTTCTATTTACACAATGAGATTATTTTCAATCGAGGGGATTTCAAGCTAGGCATAGACATAAAATGTTAGTTGGTCATAGGGCAATGCATGACTTCTGTTCTGCACATGAAGTCTTTGTGTATATGTGTGCTCATATATTCCAGCTCATCAACTGATGTCTTTGGCTACCTACTAGTCTCCTGTTAAAGCTGGCCTCTGGGCACAAAAAATGTAATTTAAAATATATGCCTCCATAACCACAATAGCTATAAAACCCCTTTGCGTACACTGAATGCCTTTGTACACACACACAGTTATTGCTTGTAAAAGTAGCAGTGATATCAGGCTACATGCTACCTGTAAGACCAGTCACCCTGCACAAGGAGCGAGAGCAGCAGTGACCGGTCTTTATTACAGGAAGCTCCTGAGCAGAGGCAACGTTTCATGCTGCATTATTGCAAAGATCTGGATGGAATACACAAAGCACACCAAAGTAAGAATGTGCATGGCTCTTGAACTTTGGCAATATCTCAAAGTTAAGCTTTAAAGGGTTAGTTCACCTTTTTAGATAAAAATGAAAAGGCAAACTAACGCTGTAGACCCCCCTTGCCCCCCGCTAACTGCTGTACTCACCTCAACAGGTGATCCGATGTCATTTAAGCGCTGCGTAAACTGTTGGCGCTATATAAATCCTGTATAATAATAATAATTGGCCATACAGCCAGTACAGCAGCCCGGGTATTTGAAATTCCCGCTCTTCTCCCTCTTCTTTTTGCAGCACTTCTGAGATGGATCAGATTGATTCTCTGTTCTGGCGCTGACCAATCAGAATCACTCTGATCCATTCTGGAAGCACTGCAGAAAAAAAGGGGTGAAGAGCAAGGATTTTAAATCCCTGGAACACTGCACTGGTTGCATGGGCATTGACTGCTCATCACCCACAGAGGTAAGTGCAGCGGTGATCAGGGGGATGGGGAGGGTGTTAAAGCAGAGTCAGGGGCGGACTGACCCATCGGGCAGTCGGGCACTGCCCAAGGGCCCGGGGCCAGTAGGGGTCCAGTCACAGAGAGTCCAGGTGCAGTGGAGGGGTGTGGGCAGTGAAGGCTTAGGGGCGCAGGTAGGGTGACAGCACCCGGCTTCAAATACCATCTCCAAAAGGCGAGTGGGCGGCCTCAGAGATTGAGGTCACAGGGAAGGTGAGCAGTAAGGGTTGCCCCTAAGATAGACTCACAGGGGATGCGCAGCCACTCAGGGACTGCTACTTGAAACAGTCCAGCTATCACGCTAAATGGATCCGCTGGAGGGAGCACATGCAGCACAGCACCCCCATCGTCACCAGGATGAGAACTGGCCCTACCTGCTCATGGTCATTATGAACGTTCTCCTACTAGGGGTGCACATCTACACTGGCCTCACAATTCGATTATGATTATCAGGTCAATGATTCGATTTGATTCCATGATGCATCACGACTAGGATACCGGGGTGTCAGTGGGTGGGTGGTGAGGGGTGTCAGTGGGTGGGTGTCACTGAGTGGTGAGGGGAGTCAGTGGGTGGGTGGTGAGGGGAGTCAGTGGGTGGGTGGTGAGGGGTGTCAGTGGGTGGGTGGTGAGGGGCGTCAGTGGGTGGGTGGTGAGGGGTGCCAGTGGGTGGGTGTGAGGGGTGTCAGTGGGTGGGTGTGAGGGGTGTCAGTGGGTAGGTGTGAGGGTGTCTCATTTCTTCCTAATTTTCAGACCTGTGATTGAAACCCCAAATTACATTTGTCCACTTATCCTTCATGCAGAGTTATGTAGCAACATACCGCAGTACCTCTCTCGGCACTCGTTACCGCCCAGCGCGCCGCCTGCCTCTCTCCTCGCTTGTCTCCGGCAGACATCAGCAGTGGATTCCTCAGCCCCGCCCGCTGACTGTAGCTGACAAGTCAGAAGAGAGGCGGGCGGGACTGAGGAATCCACTGCTGACGTCTGCCGGAAACAAGAGAGGAGAGAGGCGGGCGGCGGGCTGGGCGGTAACGAGCGCCGAGAGAGGTACTGCGGTATGTTGCTACATAACTCTGCATGAAGGATAACTGGACAAATGTACTAATTACAAATGTAATTTGGGGTTTCAATCACAGTTCTGAAAATTAGGAAGACATCTGGGAACAAGCCGCAACAGTACCGACTCTCGGTTCACACATAGGAGACTTATCAGGTGTCTGAGGGTCCTTTCACACACACGGACCGTTCATCAGTTCATCAGTTCATCCGTTTTTCATCAGTTTTTTTCATCCGTTTTTTCATCTGCAGTCATCAGTTTTTCATCAGTTTTTTTTTACATTCACTACCAATGCAAAAACGGATGAAAAACTGACCGTTCGTCAGTTTACATCCGTTTTTCGTCCGATCCGTTTTTTTGACGGATGAAAAATAGGACTTTCATCCGTTCAAAAACACGGATGCTGACGGAAGCGGATGAAAACGGATGCAAATGAATGATCATCAGTTGTCATCCGTTTTTCCATAGAGATGCATTGATGTCCGTTTTTCATCCATCAACGGATGGATGAAAAACGGACAAACGGTCCGTGTGTGTGAAAGGGGCCTTACAAGTCGCGCCTCCATGCACTGTAATTGGAACTGTTCCAAGTCAGAGCGACTCAAGTCGCTCCGACTTAGAAAAAGGTTCCTGCACGACTTTAGGGGCGACTTGCATTGACTTTTATTACAGAAGTAATGACATGACATGAGTTGTCAGTCCGCCCCAGAGCAGAGTTTCACCCATTTAAAAGTCAGCAGCTACAAAAAGTGTAGCGACTGCCTATTAATATTCAGACACTCACCTGTCCCACAGTCCAGCGATGCGGCCGCCTGAAGCCTCGCTCCTCTCCCCCTCCTCTCTGCGGCACCGGCATTTTAAGTGTGGGCGCCCGGCTGTGGCTTCACAGCTGGGTACGCTCTCCATATGTGCGAGCTGCGCTGCGTGATCTGAATGGGTGGGCAATGTTCTGGGGCCTGTGATGTGTCCCAGAAGATTTCAGGGAGGGAGGGGGAGAGGTGTACTTCTGCTCAGGGGTCACGGTGCCATCGGCAGAAGTGGGAGCTGGGTACCTCTGAAAACTAGGTACCCCCCCAAAAAAAATGACATGCCACATGTGGCATGCCAGGGGATCACCAGCACTTTGGGTGGAACTCTGCTTTAAGTTTGCCTTTTCATTATTTGAGAAATACAGTAAGTAGGCTTTGTCCTACGCTTTCAATAACCCACAATATACACTTATATACTAATATGTTATTGAGAAGTGCATCTGTAGTCACATATACAGCAATGTAATTAAAACAATCAAGTATATACTGACACTTATAATACAGCCAGCCCTAATGTTCCCTCACTCATGTTTAATTTAAGAACAGTACAGGATAAACAAACTACCGTTGTAAAACAGGACCGCTTCCTCTGAGCTGAGCAATATAGAAATTAAAGAGTTACACTAAAAAAATGGACTTTGATATGGTTCTTTCACACAGTGTAATTTTCAAATTGCGCATCTCAGAGAGTTATGGGAGCGATAGGGTGATTATAAACTGAAAGACATGACCCGAATGATGGGTGGTCAGATCATTAACAGATCTGATCATAAACTACACTGAGAGAAAATTCTTCATCATCAGCAGTTTATGGTTGGCCAGAGATGATCAGATGTACCATCATAAGAGGCAGGTGGTGAGACATCTGCCACCTTTTTTTTTTTTTTTTGCATGGCCATAGCCCACTGTATTCTTTAGTTCCATTCAGCTAAATATATAGCTATGGTGGTCCAGTGGTATGAGGTCTGATCCTTTCTCTTTAAAGGAAAAGGGAACCATCTGTGTCCAAATATATAGAGATTTTTTAACATGTTGGGAAATCTTGTTATAATATGATTGATTCCATTGCTTGGCAGCACTTGCCATCCCCTTCATTAACCCATTAATATATATACAGGCGGTCCCCTAGTTACAAACATCCGACTTACAAATGACTCCTACTTACAAACGGAGGTAGACAACAGAAAGTGGGAGGAAATCTCCCCCTAGGAAGGGAAATTCAATCCTGTAAGAGTTATTATGGGAAAAAGGGGTCTCCACTGAAGCTTTATCACCAAGGTTTGTTTCCACAACAACCCAAAATTTTCAAAATCCAATTATCATTGGGACAGGAAGTGAGGGGAAATCTTCTGAACAGAAACATAGACAGCAAAGCAAACATTACAGGGGTGTTAACCCTTCCCTATGCTATCCAAAAAGCTTTAAAATAGTTTTTTTGGCTGGAGCTACACTTAAAAAATGTACCTGTTCCAACTTACAAACAAATTCGACTTATGAACAAACCTACAGTCCCTATCTTGTTTGTAACCCGGGGACCGCCTGTAATGTTATAATTTCTCAATTTTTGCAAATGACGCACATTAATCAAGTGCAAATATAGGGTTGTGCATGACCACAGTAAGGTTATAGCAGCCTTGGCTGCACTTACAACTGGCCTAGTCTACACATACTTGGCCATCGCTGACCTACTTCTTAATATGCAGAATATCTGCAGGTCAGGACTCCTGATTTGCACTCTAGTTCAAGGTCAGTAACCTAGAGAGTACTGAAGCCAAAGAATCAGTATGATAGCCAGGAAACTAGTATTTATAAATAAGGAAAGTAATGGCTTCCTCCACACTTCCAATTAAAACAAACCAGTCACATGTGTTAACATGTTAAACTAAGAGGCTAGTGTGAAAGCAAACACTGGCTAAACATTCCTATTCCCTGTGACCCAGGAGCCCCCCTTAGGTGGCAAGGAAGCGAAATGTCACCTCCTCATTGACTTTTTAAATCCAGTAAAACCTGCACCGCTGCGCTGCACATGGTTGCAGGGTGGTTGCGGTGAGGCCCCAT
The DNA here is from genome assembly GCA_018402905.1 of Glandirana rugosa. Taxonomy (NCBI): domain Eukaryota; kingdom Metazoa; phylum Chordata; class Amphibia; order Anura; family Ranidae; genus Glandirana; species Glandirana rugosa. Next base: position 146,680 of record BLSH010455405.1, read on the forward strand.
TCACCTGAATGGGTCAAGATCTGCAGCAGTACTGCCAGTTGAACGCTACAGGGGGTATAATTTTTACCACAACATGTGTACAACCCTGCCTTTTCAGATTAAAGTGATAAAAAATAATATCACTTTTTTTGTTTTAACACTTCAGCCCCAGAAGGTTTTACCCACTTCCTGACCAGGCCATTTTTTGCGATACGGTACTGGGTTGCTTTAACTGACAATTGTGTGGCCGTGCGACTCTGTATCCAAATAAAATTGATGTCCTTTTTTTCCCACAAATAGAGCTTTCTTTTGGTAGTATTTGATCACCTCTGCGGTTTTAATTTTTTTGTGCTATAAACAAAAAGGAGCAGCAATTTTGAATAAAAAACAATATTCCTTATTCTGCTATAAAACGTTCCCAATAAAAAAAAAAAATAAAAATCGAATTTCTTCATCAGTTTAGGCCAATATGTATTCTGCTACATATTTTTGTTAAAAAAAATCCCAATAATTGTTTATTGATTGGTTTGCGCAAAAGCTATGGCATCTACAAACTATGGGTTAGATTTATGGCATTTTAATTTGTATTTATTGTTTTACTAGTAATGGCGGTGATCAGTGATTTTTAGCAGGACTAACACTGCGGCGGACAAATCTGACCCTAAGTGACACTTAGTCCTGGAGCCGAGACAGCACTGGAGCAGTGACAGGAGCCAGATAAGTGTTTAGGTATGCGGATGAGTAGGACAGGTAGTGGGATGTTCTGTACCTTAATGCAGAGAAATGCAATGAGGTAAAGAAAAAACCTTTAGACTTTAGAACCCCATTAAAGGAAAAGTACTGCAAAAGCTTGTTTGGCTGTACTTCTCCAGTGGAGCACAGGAGTGCAGTCTGTTCTGCACTTCTGTGACCTGTTTTCAGCAGACGGACTGAAGCCCCATCAGCTGACGTGATAGAGCCGGTTCAGGTTCAGGCAAGTTCATGATAATGAAATCGGGATCTGCCCACATGTCTGGACCCGCACTGGTGGAGAGCCTGAGCTGGCCTCTTCCATCCCCTTCACAGCCCAGTGCTCTAGTGAGCGAGGGGGAGGCAGAGCAGAGAGACGGTGGCTGACAGTCACCAGCTCTCTGCTCAGGTAGCTCTGAGGACCGATCGATTGCCGTTGTTTGATCACTCGGTTCTCAGCCTTAGAGCCGAAGGGGACAGATGCAGCATCAGACCGATGCTGCACCCACCTAGGTAAGTATGATTCTACCAAAAAAAACGCCCATACTTCTATTTTAGGGGAGGTGGTAAAACCATAGATCAACTGCCTATTTTAACTGTCCCTGTTTGAAGTGTAAATCAGTCCTTAGTCTTCAATTTCCAGATGTATAGAACGCTGGAGGTAAAACATGCAACACTCCTCTGCATGACAGTCCAATTTTGGCACTTCTCATTGGTACCACAATTACATTGTAGGATGTGCTAGGCATGTGTAAGACTTCCCAAAATTTTGAGATTTGCATATGGATTTGGTGTACCAGTGGTAGCAATGGTTATGATGATTACATAAGTGACATTTGTACTTTAAAGGCATAGAAACCTTCAATTAAATATATTTCTCAATAACCACATATAATATAATGTTATTTTGTGTGTTGACATCTTCAGTGTGCTATACATAGCCTGTGCAGAGAGCAGAGGTGTGGGAGGGACCCAGCACTTCCGCCCATTATAAGTTGCCTGCAGAAAACTACAGGAAAGGGCGGAGATAAGACCAGTCACCCTATGGAAGGGGAGACAGCAGCAGTGCCAGGTCTTTCTTAAGCCTCGTACACACGTGACGACGATCGTACATACGGTCGTCGCAAATCGTATGTTGCATAATGTAACTTGCATACTGACTGCACTACACGATCGTACGAGCACAGAAAGACTGTTCAGGTGCATGTAATTAGCATCCGGCCATTCCTGACTTCGGAGCATGCGTGTTTTGAACAATACAACTTGTTGTACCAACTGCTCTGTACACACGATACAACGGTCGTATGAGCGCTTGTTGGTACGACCAAGTTTTCTAGTTTGCTCATACAACTCCCTTGTACGGCCGTCGTACGTCCGGCTGTTCTAATCGCGCATACCAACGATCGATATCGCATACAACGGTCGTTAGTACGACCTGTTGTATACGATCGTCGTCCCGTGTGTACGAGGCATTACAGGAAGCTTTTGTACAAAGGCAAAATTTTAGCGCAGTTACTGCACAAATCTGTTAGTAGTGCAGTAATTACACCAAGATTCAACTACAAATACACACATCTCTTGTAATTAGACAATATTTTCTTATACTGGAATCCACCTTTAACCACTTAACAACCGCCCCATAGACAAAAGACGTCTACAGGGCGGTTGCTTAATTCTGGGAGGACGTCTATTGACGTCCTCCCAGAATCGCGCTTCCCGCGCGCCCCCTGGGGCGCGCACACGGGAACATCCGTGACCGTCGGGTCCGGGGGACCCGACTGATCACGGATCGTGATGAATGGCCGCTGTGCGCGGCCTTTCACCACGTGATCGCGCCGTCAAATGACGGCGCGATCACATGTAAACAAGCCGGCGGAAGCGCCGGCTTCTCTCTCCTCTCCGCACCGATCGGTGCAGTGTGAGAGGAGAGAGGGGGGAGAGAGGAGGTGCTGCAGCGCTGTGGGCGATGTGCAATGCCCACAGCGCTGCCTAGGTGACACAATACACCCCCACCATGCATTTACCACCCACCCACCACCCCCCAGCCA
>BLSH010455405.1:159657-200859 GCA_018402905.1 Glandirana rugosa
GGGGGGGGGGGGGGGGGGGGGGCGGCAAACATGCACCCCTATTGGACAGGCCGCCGCTGATCCACTCTATTACAGTAGTGTATAATGTACAATGTGCGTGTTTCTGTAATATAATTGTGCCAAATACCTTCGTTATAGAGCACTATCACATGCAAGCAGTAGTCCAGCTCTCTACAAGCCCTCCTGAACACTGCTCTAATCAGCAGCTCTGCTCAGGGTGAACAAGGAATGTCAATTAGAGCAGTGTTCAGTGGAGTGTGTTAGAATGCAGGAGAGCCTGTGGTGTGACTCTCCTATGTGCTGGCAGCACAGGGTTTTTTTTTAAAGCTTGCTGCAGCATTTAGGTCATTAAAATACAAAAAAAGGAAGCATATTTATTACAGTATATGCAGCCTGACTGCATTACAGTAATAAATTATAGACATGTGTGATTCGTTTTATTACAAATTAAAATTCTGATGAAACTTTTGTTACTCTGAGATTCGGATGTATCTGAATTTCCAAATCCCAATAGTAACAAAATTCAACTAATCCAAAATAAATTATAAGGAAACAAATGATCTGAATTTGAAAATGAGTTAAAGAATAGAATAAAACCGAACAGAATAGCAAATAAAAGAATAGAATAGAACAGAACAGAATACAATAGAATGTAATAGAATAGAATGGAATATAATAAAACAGAATAGAATAAAAATAAAAGAATAGAATAAAACAGAACAGAATAGAATAGAAAATAAACATAAAATAATTAATATTATTATACAACATTTATATAGCGCCGACAGTTTGCGCAGAGCTTTACAATATTAGAGCAGGCAGTACAATTACAATACAATTCAATACAGGGGGAATCAGAGGGTCCTGCTCATTAGAGCTTGCAATCTAGAAGTGAGGGTCAAGTGATACAAAAAGGCAATAACTGAGCTGATGAAGAAAATAAAAGTGCAGTTGTTAGGTGGAGGCAGGATAGGCTTCCCTGAAGAGAAAAGCTTTCAGGGATCGCCTGAAAGTGAATAGATTTGGGGACAGTCTGACAGATTGGGGTAGGGAATTCCAGAGGATGGGAGAGGCCCGGGAGAAGTCCTGGAGGCAAATATGAGAGGAGGCAATGAGGGAGCTGGAGAGCAGGAAGTCTTGGGAAGAACGAAGAGGATGATTAGGTTGGTATTTTGAGACTAGGCTGGTGAGGTAGCTGGGAGCAGAGTTGTGGATGGCTTTGTAACTTATTGTTAGTATTTTGAATTTAATTTGTTGGGCGTGTGGCAGCCAATGGAGGGATATGCAGAGAGGGGTGGCAGACGCTGAGTGGTTTGTAAGGTGGATGAGACTGACAGCAGCATTCATGATGGACTGAATAGTGGATAGCCTATGTAAAGGTAGGCCAATGAGGAGGGAGTTGCAGTAGTCGAGATGAGAGATAACCAGGGAGTGAATCAGGAGCTTTGTGGTTTCATTGGTTAAGAAAGGGCGTATTTTAGAGTTGTTGCAGAGGTTGAGGCAGCAAGCCTTGGAAAGTGATTGGATATGGGGCCAAAAGGAGAGTTCAGAGTCCAGGATAACACCAAGCACCCTAACATGTAGGGATGGGGGGATGGTTGTGCCATTGCTCTTGACAGAGAAGTCAGGGGAAAAGGAATTTGGGGGAGGAAATATTATGAGTTCAGTTTTGGACAAGTTGAGTTTGAGGAAGTGGTGTGACATCCAGGCAGATTTGTCTGTTAATAAGTTGTGATGCGTGAGGAGACTGATGGAGTGAGTTGGGGGGAGGAAAGGTAGATTTGGGTGTTGTCAGCATAGAATTATATTGAAAGCCGTGGGAGGCCATCAGCTGACCCAGGGAAGAGGTGTATATTGAAAATAAGAGAGGTCCAAGAACAGACTTCAAAAACCAGATACCAAGTCCAATTCAAGTACACTTCATGATGTTTTAATCAATATAGGGATGTATTAATTTGTATCTGTCATATTTGCCTGGAGTTTGGCTTTATTAATATTGAGCATAGAGGCGGAGGACAGGAAAATGTAAAAGGTGGGTGAGAACACATTTAACTCAAAGCATTAAAGAACAAAGAACAAAAAAGTAGTTCTCATGGCTAGATTTCTGAGAAGCCAATGGGAGACTAAAGCTGCTCACACACCAGAAACATTTTGTTCAAAAAATTATATAAAATTGGAACATTTGTTTGATTTTCTAATAGTTAATGGGGTCAAGTTGACAATCCGTTTCAACCAAAATAATGAGAAGTATCGAAGGAACAGGATGACAAGTTTTTCTTGCATGAAATTTAACTGTGAATCATACTTCTTGTAATGTACATGCAGATCCTGAAATTGAATGTAGAATTCAAACATCGGCATGGAATCGCACAACATTTTTCAGGGTTTTCATACAAAATTTGTCGAGTCCATGGTAATAGTGAATGCTCTGTTGAACGATTTTTCTGAATTTCTTACAAACTATTGAACAAATGGGCTCCATTGGTGGGAAGTAACTCTATCCTCCCATTGTAAGAGTTTTGCCCTTTATACCAAGGCTAGCTTGACATGTGTTGACAGGTGTAGTGCCCTTTTTTTGTAACCCCTCCTCCCTTTAGTGATGTAGTGGGGGGAGTTGATGCCCTTTATATGCCAGTTGTGAGTGGGGCTCAGTGACGTTCGGGTATGAGAACAAGAAACCACTGACCAAACAACATGTAGGTCTGTGTCCAGTGCTAGAGAGAGCCAGGCTGGGCTGAACTGCCAGGAGGGACATCTATGGACACCTTAGGGTGAAGATAGGGAAACCTTGCCACCTCTGATCTAGCAGGTCCTGTGGCTTCGTTTAGGCCTTGGGGGCCTAAGTAGGAGCACCCTATGTGTGAGAGAGGAGCATCCTATGCGAGAACCAACTGAGGAAGGTGTCTGGTAACATCTGGGAAGTTGGCTGCAATGGTGTTGTGGCAAGATGTTCTGCACTAAAGACTACGGTTCAGGAAGCCATGTAATGATGAAGGTATAATGTTATACACTAAACACTACTGTCAAGAAATCATGTTAATGGCTGCTGTTTGATGAACATGAAAAAGAAATGTCAATGGGCCAGTGTGATTGACTAATGGTTTGCAGTAAAGCATTGAAAAGGATTATGGATATTCTTTTTTCCAGGTAAGAGGTCTTAGGCTAGGAACATGTGAGAGGATGGGCCTCAGGTCAGGTAGTAAGTGACACAAAATGGCAGAGTGACTCCAAAACAACAGGGAGAACTTACTACCCCATCCAAGAAAAAGTGGGGTGGGTTCAAAGTCAGCTTGGTGGGAAACGCCACCCATAACGGTACTCTTACATATGGGTGCCCAATAAAGAAGCAGAAGACCAGTTGCTCGATGTGGGCTGTAGAAGCTTTCAGCCCTTTCAATATAAGGCCCCATGGATGAAAGGAATTCTGACAGAAATGGTTCTTGTTGCCAATAACAATCAATCATTTTCCAGCCATCATATTTTCAGCACAAGTCTAAAAACGAAAAGAAGAATCTGAGCAATAGCTGTGGGCAATACGAACACTTTTTCTTCAGAACATTTTTCAATCATGAAATATAACTAAAGGTAACTTGACCTGTTTTTAATGCAATCCATTATTTTACTGCATGTCCAAGATTCGTTGAATCCCTAGAAGCCATCACACTGGCATGTCACAACAAAAATCACTATGTCAGATAAACGTTCCTTCCAGCAGACAGGAATTATACAGTAAGGGATGGCTTCTGTTCTGATCGTAATAGACAGGCATAAATGCACTGACAAAACAGAAGAACACTGCATGTTGACTGTCCTTGGAGCACGGTGGCACAGCAAGACAAGGGGCTCTCGGAGATAATAAGCCCTTCCGCTCACCAGGTGACACTGATGTACACTCAGCAAAGTAATGGGACATAAGTGTGTGCTCATCATATCTTACCAAACATTGGAATGGACAGGCTAGTCATGGATATACCGTAGAACCTAGTGTGACATTCCATATCAACAGAGAATTAGCATTCCGAAACAGTTCCTGACTTTCTGACACCTCAATACGTTATCAGCACACAAACACGGCATGTCTTGTGATAGTGGATGTCTCATTAAAGGAACATGATAGAAAAGATTACATATTTATACAAAAGAAAATATTCTATGCTACAAGATGAATACTATCAAAGAGAAAAGCATTGAGTTACGAATTTGTTGGCTTTTTTTTGTTCGCTTTCATGAATGACTTCAGGTGTATTATATTTGATTATTATTATGCTGTGCTGCTCTTAATGCATCATCATATCTTTGTGATATTCATTTACTTCAAAGAAAATGAAAACTTTACTTTCCAATAGGATGATTTTTAATTTAAAAGCAAAGGGGGCACTTTGGTATCCCAGTAGGGGCACCCTCTGCCTATTTCAAGACAAAAAAGCCTTAATTTAACGTGATGAGCAGTGTGCAAAGTGCAGTAACTCACAGCAGTCATTTAGAATTACATTTTAATTGTACCGAAAGAAAGCTGAATCTAATTCTTTGAGCACATTTGCTCTTTGCACTGTATCGTTCAATCAGCCCCTAAAGTTATCTTTTTTACCTTGATAATTTCATAGCAGAGAATATTTCATTGTTTGCCACATTTAAATTATCATAGCCGGACAAAGCTTTAAATATTTATAGAATCTACCTTCTTCCCTCGTTCAGTGCCTTTGAAAACCTAGTAATTACACCGGTATTACAGCATAGCATTGCAGGCTTCCCTTTTATTCATCTCCCCTGATTTGTATGCTTTAAACAATTCTGCTTAAAACATTGCACTCCCTCCAAAGATTTCCAATAACCCACCACTGATTTTGGTTAGCAATTCGGCAAGTAACTCAGCCAGTCATGAACTCTGTGAAGAATTCAGCTGTCACTTCAGAGTGAGAAAATTCTCAAGGGTATTTGCATGGAACAAATTGGCAACTCAACTCTTGATTACAAATTCGGAAGTCAGATCACTTAATAAACAGTTTGACTATAAAGTTTAAACCCTGGGTAGATAAAAAATGTCACGGAAACAAAACAAAGAGGTTGAATATTTTTTTCATTAGGGAAGCCAAAGCTACATTTTACTACATTTCAGTTGGCGAGACAGGGACTCTCAAAGGAAACCCGTCACAAGCTCAAGCTTTAACAGATCCATAAAGTATTTTATTGTGTCAAACAATTATTTATTCAGCATAATAAAAGTTTTTATCTTTTCTCATTGCCATCTTGTGAGTCACAATCACATATAATAAGTGGTGTTTCACAATATTGCGTGGTAATACGCTGCATTAAAAAGTTGTTAAAGAGGATCTTCAGTCTTAACAAAAAAAGTACTGTAACTGCTGACATTTAATAGAAGGACATTTACTTGTCCAAGGATCCAGCACTGTCCTCACCCGGGCGGGTTCTACGCCTGTCTTGGTGTCCCCGGTACCAACATGTTTACTAAGGGAAGCCTATTGTAACTCCTTGTGCCTTCACTTCACTTTTGACTAGGCATGTGCACTTTGTGAATGGTCCCACAGCCTCCTGGGACCTGTGACGTGTCCTCCCAGAGGGTTCCAGGAGCAGGGGGAGAGAGGTTCCACTCATTTAGGCAGTCAGAGCGGAGGTGGGAGTGGGCACCTGCTAAAACTAGGCACCTGCTCCCTCCCCCCCCAAAAGAAAAACCTCCAAAAGTGGTAGAGGAGACGGGAAGGATGTGTTAAAGAGGAATTTCCTTTTTAGGGTGAATTCCAATTTAAATTGAAAAGGTCTGCCCATATGAAAGTAATATTTTAGTTAGACACAAAGTGCAGTGAAATGAGTCACCCACTAAATTACTATATCTTTCTTTGGAAAGTCCTTTAATCGGATTGTCAGACTCAGTCATATTTCCCATCGATTTAGCCATTCATAATGGGGCCAAACCTCTCATGCTAAAACATCTGACACTTTCATGTGCTAGATGCTTTTGGCCCCTGGCAGAGCTACAACGGTAGGTGGAACCACAGCACACAGTGAAGGATGCAGGCACCCAACACACCTATAAGTGTTGAATTCTGAAGATTCTGCTGGTCGGAGTAACTTGGAGACAGGAGGCACAGGTGCTGTGACAGGTAAGTATCATTACTCTTTTATAGGCTGCTTTATTAAATTTTTTATTAGTGACATTTAATGAAATAGTGGCATTAAAGCGGTTGTAAACCGCTGGACATTTTTTTTTTAATTGCAAGAATATAGGGCGCTGACCTAGTCAGTGAATCTAAAGAACAATCCTGAACTCTGCTTCATTATTTCCCATGCTGTGTAGACACTTTGTGGCTACACACAGCTGGTGAGCGCATACTGTGTTTGTTCACGTGTGGTGGAACACTGTGGTTGCTGTGTGATTCTCAAACACATTGTTTATCACTTCACTGGTGATTGGAGCTGGAAATTTTTGAAACAAATATATATGGACTTAATTTTTTCACGTTAATTTATCTTTTTTTGTGCACTAATCACTGAGATTTTTTTGAAACTGGGAAAGAGGACTTGTGGTTTACATATATTTGCTGGATTATTGGAATATTTATTTATAATTGCAAACATCCACTGAAAAGTGTGACCCCAACCATTTAACTATTTCACATTTTTTATATATACACGCATTGTTTTGTTTATGCTAATAATTCATGCACTTTGTTCTTTAGATTCACTAGCTGGGTCAGCGCCCTACATTCTTGCAATTAACACACTTGTATAGCGAATCTGCTATTTAGGTGCGGCGGCCAGACACTTATTATTATTCATCTATGTGTTGAAATGAAATACTTTTGCTTTAATTTATTGATTTACTCAGGTGGCGCATCCCTTTAATTACTCTAATACATTTTTTTTTTTTTTTGACCCTGCAAGGTAATGTCATAATGTGCCAGTATGCATCGCATACTCATCCTGTTAAACTTACCTTAAAATTAAGCATTCCAGCGCCAAGATGTCAGAGCTGCAGGCACTCCCATTTTCATCTGACTTGCCTCCAGGTTTGTGGACTCCAGCTATGTAACTGGCCAGAACTGCGATGATGTCACTCTGGCGATAGAGCCATTTATGGCACAGGGCTCTGAAGGAATGGCACAGGTGATGTCACTGGCTGTATGTAAAGTAAATATCTTCTAAAGGGTACTAGTTTTGGAGATATTTATACTACCTATAGGTAAGCTAAAAGCCAGAGATGGAAGTTTACTTCCACTTTAAAGTGTATGTATACCCAAAACTAATTTAAATACGTTATTTGTTAGTTTTGGATGGCATAGGGAAGGGTCAAGTGTGTAATTTTATGCTGTCTGTGTCCTGTGTTATTGAGATTACCCTTTCCTGTCTTGTAGACAAGAAAAAAGGAAACAAAGTGAGGGAGTCCCCAGTTGCCTCCATTGAAAGATGTACCCTCACTTGCTAATCTGGTGACAACTGTAAAATATTGAATTTTCCCACAGGTTCTGTTTCTTTGACAATGGTGCATCAAAAGGAACTAGGGTCCCACTCTGCAGCTTCTGGCAGGGGAAAGGCTTTTCTACGCAGCTTATGTAGTTGCTTTGTACAGAAAACAAACTGTAGGACATTGAACACATTGTGGGTTATTTACTAAAGGCAAATCCACTCTGCATTACATGCACTTGGAAGTGTAGCTGCTGTAGATCTGAGGGGACATGCAAGGAAAATAAAAAACAGCATTTTGGCTTGCACATGATTGGATAATAAAATCAAAAGAGCTTCCTCTCATTTTAGACCTTGCCCTCAGATCTACAGCGACTACACTTCCAAGTGCATTTGCAGTGCACTTGCAGTACAGAGTGGACTTGCCTTTAGGAAATCAACCCCATTGTGTTTTAACGTACCTAGGATGTAATTAGCTGATTTAAAGTGAGAGTTTAATTGGGCTTTAACTTGTGAACATATATCACACAACAAAAATATCTAATGCTGGGCATTACAATTTCTCTACAGGTATGGAAAAGTTTATTTATTTGTGAATGTTATTGACATGTTATATGATATTCTTCTACATAAAGTAGAATACAAGCACATAAAATTCAAATATAAGTAAGGGTTTGCAATTATATTCACCCAAACTTGTAATCTAGATTCCCCTGCTAGACAGTACAAAGTCAGGTACATACACTCCTGAAAAATATACAATCATTTGTAATCAGTACACAACTGAATAAAATGGTGTCACTGCCTGGAATTCTGCTTTAACCTTATTGATTGCATAGAAAGTTTTCTGTTATAAACTCTTTCCTGGATAAACAAGGCAACAGGGGATCCACAACTCTACATTTATATGTATGAATGGGCTCAAGACAAATTGAGAAAAATATAGGTAGGATCTTTGAGACACACATATACAATAGCTTTGGAAGTGATATCTTTTGTTTCCCATCAGACGGTGAAGATATCAGAGCAGAGGGATGAGTAATGCAGTTCAATGCCAGACTTCATATTTTCCAAGCTTCTCTGTTCTGCATCATAATGTTATACTGCAGATGTATCAAACTCACAACACTGACGGGCCCCAGGAGTGGTATAGCTTTGTGGGTAACTAGTAGTGAATCCACATTTTACCCTACACATATCAAATATTTTAGAATTGTTTAACAATAATAAAAATCTGCATATACACAGAGGACACAAAATAAGAAATCCCTGTTAAGTACCATATTGAAGTGCTTGATAACGGCTACACATCATGGAATATTGTTCTTTTTTACCATTTCTTATAAAACCTCAGTCTGTCTTACATATTTTTCAGATTTTCTTATGAAATACTATGATATAATCCATTATAATGTACAACATGAAACTGAACAAAGTACTCAAATGGAAACCTGTGCTTCAAAAAATAATGTTTGATTTCTAACAATTCCTATTACAACAATTAACCATACCTGATGCCACCATAATTTTAAAATTCCCTGATAGATTCAAATATTTTACTATTAAATGCCTCTCTTCATCCGGGAAAACTTCAATGGGAGGAAGTAGCAGCAGCAAGCAATGACTTAATATATGGTGGTACATAGGTATGACTAATAAGCCCCGTCATTTAGTCCAGCAATTATGTGCCAAATTCAATGTCCAGTTGTCATCTCTGGTTATCAGCAGGGATTAGCGTGAGTTAGACCTAAACCAAGCCTATTCACAATTTGGTGAACTGTCAGCAAAACTGCCAATATTTTGCCAATTTGCCCACACAAATCCCCAGCTGCTGGAATAAAAACATGATCATAATAATATTTGGTCAATGATGTCTCCCAGGATCAGTGGCACTGTTGTTTAAACTCCAGCAGCTCAGAGATTCTGTCATTTAGTGGCAGTAGTGCGTCTGGACAACATAGTCGCAATTACACAGCAGCGTCATCATCAGGTGGCAGGTCATCATGCTTGATTAAATTGCTGGATGCCTGTACTCCTTTCCCTTTACTCATTCCCCTGGAATGGAGCAGGATGGTGGATATCTGAGGACTTATTCTTATGGTCCCCTTAGGGACTGGATGTGGGGAACAGGCCCTTGTTCCCCTGCTGCTCCCATCCTGCATGATCTCCACCCCATGTTGAAAGGCATATGGCCTGATATGGTGCTGGAAGGGGGCACACATTGGCTATCCAGACTGTATGCCTGCATGGAAAAGAGTCTGATTTGAGTTTTAGGGGGAACCCCATGGCAATGTTTCCTGGCTGTTTTTGTGTGTACTGTCCATTAAAAAGGGGGAAAACTGTGTGGGGTTTCCTGAAATGTAAACCAGACCTTTATCCATGCATGTAGCCTGGCTGGGCTTATATATTAACATAATGTCTTACAGTGCCACATCAGGTTTTCTTCTGTTGCTTCTAGCCTGACTTGCCTCTGCATCTGACCATTTCCTAGTCCTCCAACGTTCCTCTCTTACACTCATTATCAATCATGTGTTTGCCCAAATACATGCTTGTTAGATCTTGTACATGTAATTACTGGATGTAAAAGTGCACCTGACATGTGACTACAGCCTCTTTTGCTTGACAACATGCTGAAGTCCACATCTATCTGAATGTGGAACAGCATAAAGTGATAGCTTTGTTGATTTTTTGTGTGCATCGAGCCTCAGACACAGGTAACCTTTTTAGAACTGGTGTCATGGAACACCCGCCAAAAGCATAATTTTGACAACTGTGTGAGGAACCTTTCAATCTGAAAATTAAGTGGTGGTAACACTGCAGAAATGTTATAGAGCAGGAGCATGGCTTTCATCTCTGGTATCCGCGTTATCTGAAAGCCAATAATCTACTTTTAGTTCAAAATGCTAATTCTTGAAGTGGAAGTTTTTTCTTCTTTAAACCTTCAAATTGCATCTCATATGGAGTGTAGTTCAGACTTAGAAACCAGATACATCTGTCCCCATTTGCTCTCAATTGTTGGGACTTGGGCAAACTGAAGGTAGGTAGTAGGCAGTGTGGATTATTATATGAACCTTTTACTTGGACCTGGGCCTGAATTTTACAGCTATAAATGTTGACGTTGTACAGCGTGGAGCTCATAGGCTGACACAAATGTGTAAAGTTTTCCATATTATAGTTATTTTACAGTCTGCTATACAGATATACAGCAAGACATCCTCTGACAGGAGGAAAGATGAGCTCATCTGACACAGATTTTCCATGTATCTCCAGAGAGTCATTACTGGAGGAAAACAGTAACACATCTACATCCAGAGGGGAATCCTCCAAAGGCCTCAGCAATTTTAATACCCAAGAAGAAGAAAAAGGTTGAACTAATGTTTGGGGAGTCACGGAAAATGTCACTCATGAAGAAGAGTGTGGGAGGAAGGATGATATTTGGACTCATGGAAAAAATGGGGCATGGTAGTGGGGGCAAAAGCAAACACATGGGGCTGCAGCATATGAAGTAGTAAGGGCAAGAAAAGAATGGACATCAGGGACTCGGGGCAAAAGAGTGGAAATGGGTACTTTAAGCTCACCTCAACATAAACTGGTACTTTTTCATAATATTAATGAATTCAATTTCTGCAGTGACTCTAGAAGGCCATGTCTCACGTATACTAGAATTGCTATGAAAATATATGTTAGGCTCACATTGAACTAGCGGTTAACAGAGAAGTGTCCTTCTTTTAAACCTATGCAGCTATCAAGCTGGGACAAAGAGGATGACAAAAATACCCCAGGTGGCGACATTTAGAGCAGCATGAAGGAGCTCTAAGGCCAGATTTAGCCTGTCTAGCAGGTGACAGATATATTTGATGCATAATATGCAGCTCAATCAATATGTTAACTGAGATTAATACAAAAAAACAGGGACAAGCTCTCCTTATTATGATCTTACAGGACAGGCATAAATTCAGCCCGTTTCTTTCAACCGCATGTATAAGCTAATAACCTTTTTCAACACACACTTTCTGACCTTCTTGCAGTAAATACATTTTAAAACAAGTCCTCACTGACCTATGTAGCTGCAGACACCGTGGAACAGCTCATCCTCAAGGTTCATAGCAGAAGTACTGAAGTCATTTTTCAAGCAACTCAGCTTACCCTGTTACCCCCTACCAGCAGTAACTTGGCAGATTTTCAGCTTTCTAATATCTATTGCAAACACAGAGCAGGAGTTCTACAAGGGAGGGAAGGTGAGCTAAGCAGCATAGTAAGAAAATTACTTCAGTGATTCTTCTGTGTACTTGAGGGGGAAGTGCTCCACAGTGGCTGCGACAACAGAGGTCAGCAAGGGCCTATTTTGACACTCATTTACCACTTAGAGTATGTAAATACCCTTATATCTATAGCCTATATTTAGAAGTTCAGTTTACCTGTCCTGAAGAACCTGCTGTTCTAGACAAGGACATTCATTGAGAGCCAAAGCAGGCTGCAAAAAGGGCTGTATTATCCATCAGGAGCTCACAGGCCAGTACCTAAAACAGCAGGGTCAAAGAGGACATCACAAGCCTAAAAAATATACAAGTTGTTAAAATGTACTACTATTTGTTTCCCTTTTCATGTAATTTCCCAATGTCATTTGCTTGACATTTAGGCCACATTTAGCAAGAAATCTATAGAATTATAGGAGCAGGTCTGAGAGCAACAAACTTTCCAGTATATATGTTGATTATGCATGTGCTATAAGTGCTACTGATCTTGAATTCAGCAACTGATTTGTGGAAAATATATTTATATACAGTGGGGAAAATAATTATTTGGTCCCCTGCAGATTGTGTAAGTTTGCCCACTTACAAAGAAAGGAAGGTTCTATAATTTTTATCATAGGTGTATTTTTTTTGTATTTTGCATAAATTGAATTGCAGCTCAGTGAGTAAAATAAGTATTTCATCCACAGGCAAAACATGACTTAGTACTTGGTGGAGAAACCCTTGTTGGCAAGCTCAGAAGTAAGACATTTCTTGCAGTTAGTGACCAGGTTTGCACACATCTCTGTCATTGTCATGCTGGAAGACCCATCTTCAGTGTTCTGGCTGAGGGAAGAAGGTTCTCCAAGATTTTACAATACATGGCCCTGTTCATTGGCCCCTCAATGTGGCAAAGTCTGCCTGTACCTTTAATGGAGAAATGTCCCAAAAGCATAATGTATCCACCTCCATGCTGGACTGTAGGGATGGTGCTCTTAGGGTCATAGTGAGCATTTTTCTTCCTCCAAACATGGCGAGTCCCCTCCTGAAGAAGGCACATGTATAATCATGCCAATGAACATCTAAATGATTCAGAGAAGGATTGGGAGAAAGTGCTGTGGTCAGATGAAATCAATATTATTTAATATTATATAATATAACTCGCCATGTTTGGAGGAAGAAAAATGCTGACTATGACACTAAGAACACCATCGCTACAGTCACGTACGGAGGTGGAAACATTATGCTGTGGGGCTGCTCTTCTGCTAAAGGTACAGGCCGACTTTGCCGCATTGAGGGCCAATGGATGGGGCCATGTCTTGTAAAATCTTGGATGAGTACCTTTTTCCCTCAGCCAGAACACTGAAGATGGGTCGTGGATGGGTCTTTCAGCATTACAATGACCCAAAACATAACACCAAGGCAACAAAGGAGTGGCTCAAGAAGAAGCACATTAAGGTCATAGAGTGGCTTAGTCAGTTTCCGGATCTTAATCCTATAGAAAATTTATGGAGGGAGCTAAAACTTTGAGTTGCTAAGTGACAACCAAGAAACCTTAAGGATTTAGAGACAATCTGTAAAGAAGAGTGGACCAAAATCACTCCTGAGATGTGTGCAAACCTGGTCACCAACTACAAGAAATGTCTGACCTCTGTGCTTGCCAACAAGGGTTTCTCCACCAAGTACTTATTTTACTCACTGAACTGCAACTTAATTTATAGCATTTGTTTTTTGTGTTTTTTATGGATTAAAGGGTTGATATTCTTTCTCTATCATTTAAAATACACCTATGATAAAAATTATAGACTCTTCGTCTCTTTGTAAGTGGGCAAACTTCCGAAATCTGCAGGGGATCAAATAATTATTTTCCCCATTATATATATATATATATATATATATATATATATATATATATATATATATATATATTTTCTTCTCATTGACTGCCAGTTAGTAACTCAACTTCATATCATTCCCTTTCTACAATCACTCCCAAAGCCAGAATTACAAAGAAAATTATTGCTATTAACTAAATAAATTCATAATTAAATAATGTACATGATTACAATCAAAACTCCCCACATGATTGAATAAACACAAATCCCACAGGATATATATACATATAATTATATCATCAAAACATTCCCAGTTCATTAAAAATGAGTATATACATAAATAGTCAAAGAATATTTCTTGATTGAAAAATTACATGAGTTAATATAATGATGCAGTTAGAAGCATTTTGAAACTCAATAAAAGATTATTTATCAAACACAAACATCCTTCAAACCCACCCCCAAACAACCACTAGAGACCAGAGAGAACTACAGGTATAAAGTATGAAATAAAGCAATGGAAGAAAAATCGAATTCCTGGCTGGGACGTATAGCGGCAGTCAAAATCACTTTCATCCCATATTCTTTGTGTAGTACAGAATCAACTGCTCTTCTTTGTCTAGGATAAAGACAGACCCCATGTGAACTGCAAGACCTTATTCCAACCACAACACTGTGGGGGCTTTTCTCTATCCCATTTAGCCTACTACTACTCCATGGCACAAATTTCCCAACTCACAGCTTATCATAACATTTCTGATTCTCCCCTGTAGGTCCTCATAGAAGCACTGAAAACCGACCCCATCTCAGTGGAGACTCTGCTGCGGATCCCCCCACAAATGCAAAAACAGATTATCATTCCCATTTTCTGCCATTTTTTGCAGGTATGAGACAATGTGAAATATTATGGTAAACTACTGTCCCCCTAAACCCCACTTGCAACTCTCATTCACAACCCTACGTTTCTCCTGGGATACTTGGAACCATCCAGGTTTAAATGGTGGGTCTCTAAAAACATACCATATATGGGATCTATATTAAGTATCCCTCATCTGAGTCCTTAGTTTTCCCTCTACATAAAGTGGGAAATTTTCAGATACCTCAAAATCAAAAACTCTGGTCTATCAAACACATTCTCCTTTCCCCCTAGAAATTGACAACATGTGAGCACATATGAGGGACATGCAGTCAGGGGAGGCAGGTGAGGCGGAACCTCACCTGCCATGAACATTAAAAAAAACCCCAAAAAAAGATTGAGCTTTGAGGGTCATAGCCCAGCGACCTGGGGTCACAGAGACCCCTAATTTGGGGGGTAGGTAACCATTGGTCAAAATTGTGGGCTCCTATCTCCTATGGTTCCGGAGATACAGAACTGCTTATGCACCCTGTCAGAAGCTACATACAGCGCGGCCAGTTTAAATACAAGCTGACACACACTGTTTGCAGCAGACTGAGAGGATGAGCTCACAGCGCCACTGAGTTCTTGTCAGAGGCACTGAGCTCAATGGACAGCTTGGAGGCTCGGACCAATGGTAAAGCACCATTCGTAAAAGCTGTCCAATAAAAATGCTGCAGTAGAGGCTCTCCTCTCACTGCAGTGTCATAGAAGGGGACATGTGTCTAAAAGACACAAGCTCCCTTCCAGCCTAGCCCTCTTAACTACAAGGAAAAAACATGGGTTTATGGGTATAAGGTTTATAAATGGGTTAATGCCCATTTGCAGCCTCACCATTGCCATCAATGTAGCTTGATCAATACCCATATGCAGCCTCACCATTGCCATCAATGCAGCTTGATCAATGGCCATATGCAGCCTCACGAGTGCCATCAATGCAGCTTGATCGGTGCCCATCTGCAGCCTCACCATTGCCATCAATGCAGCTTAATCAATGCCAATCTGCAGCCTCACCATTGCCATTAATGCAGCTTGATCAATGCCCATCTGCAACCTCACAAGTGCCATCAATGCAGCTTGATCAGTGCCCATCTGCAGCCTCACCATTTCCATCAATGCAGCCTGATCAATGCCCATCTTCAGCCTCACAAGTGTCATCAATGCAGCCTGATCAATGCTCACCTACAGCTTCACAAGTGTCATCAAAGCAGCCTGACCAATGCCTATCTGCAGCCTCACAAGTGTCATCAATGCAGCCTGATCAGTGCCCATCTGCAGGCTCACAAGTGCCATAAATGCAGCCTGATCAATGCCCATCTACAGCCTCACAAGTGCCATCAATGCAGCCTGGTCAATGCCCATCTGCAGCCTCACAAGCACCATCAATGCAGCCTGATCAATGCCCATCTACAGCCTCACAAGTGTCATCAATGCAGCCTGATCAATGCCCATCTGTAGCCTCACAAGTGCCATCAATGCAGCCTGATCAATGCCCATCTGCAGCCTCACAAATGCCATCAATGCAGCCTGATCAATGCCCATCTGCAGCCTCCCAATTGCCATAAATGCAGCCTGATCAATGCCCATCTGCAGCCTCACCTCAGATTACTGCTGCCTCGGAGGGGACAGGGAGGGGAACAGGACGAGCACCGTCAGATTACATACAGCAAGCATCTCCTGTTTACTCGGCAGCCTCTTTAATACAAAGTCCCGCCTCCTAAACAGGCTTCTATGATAGACAGAACACTCGTCCAATGCCAACCCAGGAGGCGGGACTTCCTATTACAGAGGCCGCTGAGTAAACAGGAGATTCACGCTGTATGTAATCTGACGGCACTCGTCCCACCCCCCTCCCCTTCCCCTCCTCCCGTCCACTCCGAGGCAGCCTAAATTGATGTATCGGTGTATAACACACACACTATTGGCACCCGATTTTCAGGGTGAAAAAGTGGGTTTTATATGCAGATAAACACGGTAATAATTATTTGTATATTACTTACTTATGGTAATTAACCACTTGCCACCCAGGCCAATTCTGACACGCCTCTCCTGCATGTAAAAAATCATCATTCTTTTGCTAGAAAATTACTCAGAACCCCCAAACATTATATATATTTTTAGCAGACACCCTAGGGAATAAAATGGTGGTTGTTGCAACTTTTTACATCACACGGTATTTGTGTAGAAATTTTTCAAACACTTTTTTTTTTTTTTGGAAAAAACTGTTTCATGAATTAAGAAAAAAACCCACTAAAGTTAGTCACATTTTTTATAAAGTGTGAAAGATGATGCTACACTGAGTAAATAGATACCCAACGTGTCACGCTTTAAAATTGCGCACACTGTGGAATGGTGCCAAACCTCTCCACAGGCAACACTTTAAAATTTTTTACAGGTTACATGTTTAGAGTTACAGAGGAGGTCTAGTGCTAGAATTATTGCTTTCACTCTAACGTTTGTGGCGTTACCTCACATGTGTGGTTTGAATGCCGTTTACATATGCTAAAACAAGTCCTTATGCTGGTTAAATTAGTAAACTATGAGAGATAATAAAGGTGGTATATATAATCTGTGTGTATGTGTATTTGGCTCTGATACTAGCTAGTACCTCACCAGCCACTGACCTCACCATGGCACATGGCACATATACATAAAGTACATGATCCCACATCTAAAGAGATTATCTCTATTTTTTATGGAACAGTCTTGGTAGGGCAGGCATCTAACCCCCTTTTTTTACTTGAAATGGGGCAGGGACCTGGGAAACAGTATGAACCAGGAGGACTAATTAAATTTTCCGACCACAGCTCACTGCTCAAAAACGTGTCGGTAATAGAATCCAACTACAATTATTATGCAATTGTATATGGTCCCAAGGGTTTAGCGAAGTTTGCGGCCACCTCATCCGATAAATGTTTGGGGGATGCTTATCCCCAAGCACCCCCTTGCACATACAGTATAATGGGAATGCTCGGTTCTGGTTTAGTGTCTACTAATTAGTTTACACTATCATGGACAAAGGCATATGAGGGCCACTGCTGAATTCGAAACAATCAGAATGTATAAATTCACAAATACGTCTCCTGATGTTTCTGTTCACAGCAGCAAAACAAACTCTGACAAAGCCGTGGTGGTCTTCCATTCCCACAATTTTGCAAATTAAGTATAAGGTGACATGGTTCTTAATCCATGAGAAAATGCCCACAATTCCTAAGGACTCCCTACCTCCTTAGAGATTTTCACTTGTTAGCCATGGGACCTGTTTAACACAGTAAAAAAAATATGCTGCAACAAATGTAAACATGGATAAACCACATTGAAATTCACGTTCAGGATAGGTTAGAACAGCCTTTCTCAACCTTTTCAACACCGAGGAACCCTTGAAATAATTCTCCGGTCTTGGGGAACCCCTGCTAAAAATTAAAAATCTACAACTCATGATACATTAGCGTGATGGTCAATGGGAAGAATGCTCCTTACACTTGTGGTCATTGGGAAGAATTATCTCCTTACATATAGCTAAAAAGATCAATGGTATCATTGGGAATTTATCCAAGAGGTAGAAATGGACCATTACTTAAGGAACCCCTAGCAACCTCTGGAGGAACCCTAGAGTTCCACGGAACCCTGGCTGAGAAACCCTGGGTTAAAATATTAACTAAAATGGGTATATTATTTTATGTATCAAAGATACTACTTTGCAAGCCAGTCTGTGGAAAGGAAAAGGAAAGAAAGGAAATGATATGGTAGGCAGGTGTTATTAGCAGATATCATAAGTGTACAAGAGTGTTTAAAGGATTCAGTGTACAGTCTGGTAGTGAAGGCTAATTAAAAGCCAACTATCATAGAGAACACTGTAATCTGATAAGTGTATGCGGATAATAAATGCAATGATAGCACTCAACATATGAATTCCTATTTTATAGTTTGAATGCTTTTATTTACATTTTACTTTACATTTACCTGCAGACCATGCTGTCCAATAAAAGTGACAGTTACAGAGATTGGGACAACCCATAAAACTACCTGGGATGTTTGCAATAGTAAGAAAGCTTCTTAAAAAAAGAGTTGCAAAAAGCATTCAAATACCCCTGTCAGCAGAATATGTCACTGTTACTTTTTCAGAGCTTGACCTGCATGTACCTGCATGTATGTACCATACGTGTGCATACAAAATAAGGGGTAAAAGCAAGTGAATTTAATGCGTAGAGGGAATTCACAAACAGAATACTATAGTTTATATCAAGGGCGTAGCAATAGCGGTCTCAGGGGTCCCAATGAAGACCCCTCCCATGCTGCAGGGGGCCCATGCTGCCTTACATTTTTACCAATATACAGTAACTCACAAAAGTGAGTGCACCCCTCACATTTTTGTAAATATTTTATTATATCTTTTCAAGTGACAACACTGAAGAAATGACGCTTTGCTACAATGTAACCACTTCAGCCCCGGAAGGATTTCCAGCTTTAGGACCGGAGCCCTTTTTGCGATTCGGCGCTGCGACGCTTTAACTGAAAACTGCGCGGTCGTGCGACGTTGTACCCAAACGAAATTTGCGTCCTTTTTTTCCCACAAACAGAGCTTTCTTTTGGTGGTATTTGATCAACTCTGCGTCATTTCTGATCGCCGCTATAAACAAAAGAAGAGCGACACAATTTTGCAAAAAAACCCAAATTTCTTACTTTTTGCTAGAATACAAATCCAAAAAAAAAAATATAAAAAAAACATTTTTTTTCACCGTTTTTGGCCGATTTATATTCTTCCTCATATTTGCGATAAAAAAAATCGCAATCGGCGTTTGGTTTGCGCAAAAGTGGCCGCGTTTATGGATGATGAGAATTCATTTTT
This sequence comes from Glandirana rugosa, assembly GCA_018402905.1. Lineage (NCBI taxonomy): Eukaryota > Metazoa > Chordata > Amphibia > Anura > Ranidae > Glandirana > Glandirana rugosa. The sequence continues at coordinate 178,888 of BLSH010455405.1, forward strand.
GGGGTTTTTATTTTTTTTTATTTTTTACTAAAAATGGCGGCGATCTGCGATTTTTTGCGGTACTGCGATATTTCGGCGGACATGTCGGACCATTTTGACACTTTTTTGGGACCATTGCCATTTATACAGTGATCAGTGCTATAAAAATGCACTGATTACTGTGTAAATGCCATTGGCAGTGAAGGGGTTAACCTGCAGGGGGCGCGCTAAGGGTTAACTATGTTCCCTGGGCGTGTTCTAACTGTATGGGGGATGCCCTAACAGGGGAAGGGAAGTTATCACAGCCTTCACGTAAAGGAAGGCTGTGATCACAGCCCTTCCCCCTCACACAGAGCGGAGGTCCGTGTTTACATACACGGACCTCCGCTCATTCGCTCCGGGGGGGCCAGCGCGGGTAGCCGGCGGCAATCGAAGCCGCCGCACCCGCTCCCTGGCCCCCCCCGAACACAGTGAGCGCGCGGGCGCGCCTCCGGCGGCGCGCGCGCGCTCACAGTGCGCGTTATCGCAGCCGCCGTCGTATGACGGCGATTTGCGATAACGAACCACCTTGTCGCCGTCAACCTGCGGTTGGCGGTCGGCAAGTGGTTAAAGTAGTGAGTGTACAACGTGTATAATATATGTAAATTTGCTGTCCCCTCAAAATAACCCAACACACAATCATTAATGTCTAAACCGCTGGCAACAAAAGTGAGTACACCCCTAAGTGAAAATGTCCAATTTTTGGCCTGGTTAGCCATTTTCCCTCCCTGGTGTCATGTGAATCATTAGTGTTACAAGGTCTCAAGTGTGAATGGAGAGCAGGTGTGTTAAATTTGGTGTTATCATTCTCACTCTCTGATACTGGTCACTGGAAGTTCAACATGGCACCTCATAGCAAAGAACTCTCTGAGGATCTGAAAAAAAGAATTGTTGCTCTACATAAAGATGGCCTAGGCTATAAGAAGATTGCCACGACCCTGAAACTGAGCTGCAGCACAGTGGCCAAGACCATATAGCTGTTTAACAGAACAGGTTCCACTCAGAACATGCCTCGCCATGGTCAACCAAAGAAATTGAGTGCATGTGCTCAGCGTCATATCCAGATGTTGTCTTTGGGAAATAGGTGTATGAGTGTTGAGGTTGAAGGCATGGGGGGTCAGCCTGTCAGTGCTCAGATCATATGCCACACACTGCATCAAATTGGTCTGCATGGCTGTCATGCACAAGAAAGCCCGCAAACAGTTTGCTGAAGACAAGCAGACTAAGGACACGGATTACTGGAACCATGTTCTGTGGTCTGAAGAGATCAAGATAAACTTATTTGGTTTAGATGGTGTCAAGCGTGCGTGGTGGCAACCAGGTGAGGAGTACAAAGACAAGTGTGTCTTGCCTGCAGTCAAGCATGGCGGTGAGAGTGTCATGGTCTGGGGCTGCATGAGTGCTGCCGACACTAGGGAGCTACAGTTCATTGAGGGAACCATAAATGCCAATATGTACTGTAACATACTGAAGAAGAGCATGATCCCCTCCCTTCAGAGACTTGCCCACAGGGCAGTATTTCAACATAACGACCCCAAATACACCTCCAAGATGACCACTGCCTTGCTAAAGAAGCTGAGGGTAAAGGTCATGGACTGGCCAAGCATATCTCCAGACCTGAACCCTATTGAGCATCTGTGGGGCATCCTCAAATGGAAGATGGAGGAGTGCAAGGTCTCTAACCTTTACCAGCTCCTTGATGTCGTCATGGAGGAGTGGAAGAGGACTCCATTGGCAATCTGTGAAGCTCTGGTGAACTCCATCCCCAAGAGGGTTAAGGCAGTGCTGGTAAATAATGGTGGCCACAAAAAATATTGGCGCAATTTAGACATTTTCACTTAGGAGTTTACTCACTTTTGTTGCCAGCGGTTTAGACATTAATGGCTGTGTGTTAAGTTATTTTGAGGGGACAGCAAATTTACACTGTTATACAAGCTGTACACTCATTACTTTACATTGTAGCAAAGTAACATTTCTTCAGCGTTGCCACATGAAAAGATATAATAAAATATTTACAAAAATGTGAGGGGTGTATTTACTTTTGTGAGATACTGTACATGTGCACAAGGAATTTTTTAGAAATATATTTTCTGATTGATGAGTATAGGGTAAGCGCCCTTTTCCAAAATATTTTAAATTACCCTCTCAATATGTAAATAAACTCTGAAATAACTCTTTAGCCCAGTGGTTCTCAACTCCGGTCCTCAGAACCCACCAATAGGCCAGATTTTAAGTTTTACCTTGGGGAGACGCAGACTAGAATACTGCAATCACTGAGCAGCAAATGATATCACCTGAGATGTATTTCAGTTATCCTGCAAACCTGGCTTATTAGTGGGTCCCGAGGACAGGAGTTGAGAACCACTGTTAGCCACTAGGAATATCTTTGCGTGTGGAGGAAGCAGCGGGTAGTAGCAGGGGGGGGGGCCCTAGGTCAACGTCTCTGGTTTATATAGTGAATGCTATTTCCATACATTAACCAAATACAGCTGCTCAAAATTGGATTATCTTGCGCTAGAGTGTTCTGTTAAAGCTCAACTCCAGGGAAAGTTAAATTCCTCCCATGCAGTGGGGCTGCCCCCCAGTCTAGGGATGACAAAAGCAGTTTTTACTTACCTGATGGTCCATTCCAACAGCAGCTGATGCTCTCCTCTACTTCCTTCAGTGCCAGATTTATAAGGGGGCAAAAGGGACAAATGCCCTGGGTCCCCTTCTATACAAAAATAATATACAAAAATATAAAAAATTACATAAAATAATAACAAATAAACAATAATAGAATATAAAATATATAATAAATAAAAATTGCTTTCTTTTATTAATGTATCTTGGGAAGTAAAATATTTTGGTGGCCATCATCAATAAAGTTTGTACTTTGGACTGGTATACTGTATCGTTTTTAACCACTTATGGACCGGAAGGATTTGCCCCCTTCCTGACCAGGCCATTTTTTGCGATACGGCACTGCGCTGCTTTAACTGACAATTGCGCTGTCGTGTGACGTTGAACCCAAACAACCCAAACAAAATTTATGTCATTTTTTTCCCCACAAATAGAGCTTTCTTTTGGTGGTATTTGATCACCTCTGCGGTTTTTATTGTATGTGCTATAAACAAAAAGAGCGACAATTTTGAAAAAGAAAACAATGTTTTTTATTATAATAAATATTAAAAAAAATATATAAAAACATGAATTTCTTCAGTTTAGGCCAATATGTATTCTTCTACATATTATTGGTTAAAAAAAATTTGCAATAAGCGTATATTGATTGGTTTGCGCAAAAGTTATAGCGTCTACAAAATAGGGAATAGATTTATGGCATTTTTATTATTTCAGGTTTTTTTTACTAGTAATGGCAGTGATCAGCGATTGTTAGCGGGACTGCGACATTGCGGGGTGGACAGATCGAACACCTAACTGACATTTTTTACTCTTTTTTGGGAACCAGCGACATTATTACAGTAATCAGTGCTAAAAATATGCACTGTTATTCTACTAATGACACTGGCAGGGAAGGATTTAACACTAGGGGTGATCAAAGGGTTAAATGTGTTCCCTCGCTGTGTTTCCTAACTGCACGGTTGATGGGCTGCCTGGGGAAACACACAGATCCATCTTCATGCATAGCAGAAAGACAGGATCTGTGTGATCTCCCCTGTCAGAATGGAGATCTGCCTTGTTTACACACATTCGCGGGATTGGCCAATCTGCCGCAGTATAATGACGGCAGCTGGTCGGCAAGTGGTTAAAAACTAATTTTGGCAGTGAAATTAAAACACACAGAGCGCTATGACTGCGCATACATGGGTGTGTCATGCATTTTAAGAATGTGTGACTGTCACTGAGAGTGTAAACCAACTCTGTGTATTAGGAGACCTGGGAAAAGTGTGTGTGCCGCGCAGGCTCGGTAGGGAGACAGTGTGTCTGTACTTCTGCTAGAGTGCTGATAGGGGATGGAACCTGTGTCTGGCTCCTGCAAGAGTTCAAGGAAAAAGGGTGACTCCAGAAGTCGCACAGCTATGTTGTCCTATTATGATGAATGGAGTCTTGAGTCTCTGAGGAAGAGGAACTCCTCGAAATGCGTCAGCCTATGCCTTTGTGAGACAGTGTCAATTGGACTCCTATGGAGGAATGATACAATGTCTTTACTTGTGAGTACAATACCTATTTTTGTTTACTATAAAAATCTTTTACTGAGGATAATGCGCTAGGCCACGTGTCTTCTATTTTCTCTATGTTCCCCTGCTAGAGTGCTGACAGGGGATGAAGCCCGTGCCTGGCTCCTGCCATAGTTCAAGGAAAGAAGGGTGACCCCTGGAAGTCACACATCTATGTTGTCCTACTACGATGAATGGAGTGGCAACCTCAGCCTGGACTCGGATCAGGCCACACCCCCAACGCGTTTCACCCCACCCTAGGGAGCTTAGTCATGGTCTGTATCAGTGTTGCCAACTGTCAGTATTTTTACTGGCAGCCAGTAAAAAAGGGGCACTTTTCTCCTGCCAATAAATGCCAGTTACAAGAAAAGGTTGCCAGTAAAAAATATGGCTGTGATGCTCAGCTCAGAACTGTGCATGAACAGTTCAGATTTGGACCCAGCCAAGACCATCCAAGTGACTGTTACAGTGTGTTCGGGTGGCACCAGTGGTGGGGCAGGTCTGATGGAGGTGGTGCCTGTGTCATGTGATGTCATGGTGCAAGGGAGCTGAGCGTAGCGACCAGAGGTTTGTGTGCAGGTCTGTGGGACGGGAGCAAGGGGGACTGTCAGTGCAGTTTGGACTGGACTGGACTGGACTGAAGTGACCACCTGGCTGGGAGAGAGACTGTCAATGTCACTCAGGAGGGGACGTATCGTGTCGGTGAGGTGTCATAATCATCTGTGCTGCTGCACAATGCTGTCAGTGTCACTGTGAGAGTACATTTCATGTGTGTGTGCCCATTCTAATTTCTTGCCCTTCTGAGTCCTGTTCCTGAGCTACTTACTGTACTTACTATATCAAAAATAAAATAAGAAATGTTTTTTTCCTTAATATCTACCTTAAATCACATTGCTAATTGCATATTGTACTTGTTTGTGGCCTAAATACTGAAATTTGCACTTAAAACTCTAATTTTGTAACTTATGGAAATGCCAGTGAAAATTTGGTTGTGCCAGTAAATGTTGGGTGTCGTGTCAGTAAATTTCAATCTGGTAGGTTGGCAGTACTGGTCTGTATATGAGAGGCCCCCAAAACCTGAAGTGCCCCGGGCCCCCAAAGTCTAAATCTGGCCCTAACTTATGTTCCAGCGGTGGACTGTTCTTCTGTATCCTCACCTTCAGTGCAGGGCCATGGGCTCCTCTTTGAACTTGGTGACATCAGAGGGCATCGGAATGCTTGAGCATAGGGAAATAGAGGCTGCAGGGATCGGTCCTTCAGTGCAGAGGAACCTGCTAGAGTGGAGGATCAGGCATTTAAAACGGCTTTTCTTGTTCCTGCAGCCCTAAATAAACATTTAACTCTTGCAGTGCAGGGGCAGCCCTGTTGCAAGGGAGCATTTTTACTTTCCCTGGAGTTCAGTGGCAACGAAAGTTCAATCTGCATACGCCATATACTGTGTAACCAGGCAACCCATGCTTTATTTCCCTCTCTGTATCGCATGATGTATCTTTCTTTCTTTTTTTCCTTCACCAGCTTTCCTTCCAATCAGGTGATCAGTCTCCCAGGAGCCCAGTCTCCCCTTTCCTCCTCCTCCATTACCCTTACCAATGCTGGTAAAACAGATGTTCCTGAACCCTTGGGGGTTCCTTCCAGCTGCCACACCGTTAACCCCCACGATGAAGACTAGCTTGGCAGAAACTCAGACGCACATTGTTATCTCTGGTACACATAAATCAAAGTACCAATTCATTTTATTGTGCTGTATTATACTTTTCCTATGCGCTTTCAGCAGAGCATGGCGATACAACCATATGTGTTATATAGTGAACATGTTTACTGTCTATAAAATGAAAAACTGGCATGTCTAACATCCTTATTTCTAAGCAAAGTATCCAATGTATTGGTGTTAGATTGTAAGCTGTGTGCATTACCCTGCGTTGTGAATTGTGACATGGAGTGTGCACAGTGCAGAGACTAGGCCCATGAGGTTATCCTGTGCCTGCAGAGTGGAAAAGAACTTTCCCACGGGTGTTCGGGCCGACTGGAGTGCACAGTGTTAATGCTCTGTCATTAGCTTTAATTAGCTGTGTTTACAACAATACAACAATACAGACCCTAGTGTTTACTCAACAATGCAGCTGGGAACCTCAAAGCTAGTACTAGTGGAGGAAGGAATACTGTCTGGAGCAAAGGTATACTAAATTATAAGGCTGTAGTCTGGCACATACACTCACTGTCCACTTTATTAGGTACACCTGTTCAATTGCTTGGGAACATAAATTGTTAATCAGCCAATCGCATGGCAGCAACTCAATGCATTAAATCAACTAGACATGGTGAAGATGACTTGTTGAAGTACAAACCAAGCATCAGAATGGGGAAGAAAGGGGATTTAAGTGACTTTGAACGTTGCATGGGTTTTGATGCCAGATGGACTGGTCTGAGTATTTCAAAATTCTGCTGATCTACTGGGATTTTCACGGCCAACCATCTCTGGGGTTTACAGAGAATGGTCCAAAAAAGAGAAAATATCCAGTGAGTGGAAGTTGTGTGGACAAAAATGCCGTGTTGATGTCAGAGATCAAAGGAGAACAAGCAGACTGGTTTGAGATGATAGAAAGGAAACATTAACCACTCGTTACAACCAAGGTATGCACAACACATCAAACCTTGAAGCAGATGGTCTACAGCAGCAGAAGACCACTCCAGGTGCCACTCCTGTCAGCTAAGAACAGAATATTGAGGCTAGAATTCACACAGGCTCACCAGAATTGGACAAAAGAAGATTGGGAAAATGTTGCCTGGTTTGATGAGTCTTGATTTCAGCGGCGACATTCAGATGTAGGGTCAGAATTTGGCTTAAACAACATGAAAGCATGGATCCATCCTGCCTTGTATCAATGGTTTTAGGTTGGTGGTGGTGTAATGGTGTGGGTGATATTTTCTTGAGACACTTTGGGCCCCTTAGTACCAAATGAGCATCATTTAAACCCCACGGCCTACCTAAGTATTGTTACTGACCATGTCCATCCCTTTATGACTACAGTGTACCCATCTTCTGATGGCTCCTTCCAGCAGGATAATGCACCATGTCACAAAGCTCAAACCATCTCACCACTGGACAATGAGGTCACTGTACTCCAATGGCCTCCACAGTCACCAGATCTCAATCCAACAGAGCACCTTTGAGATGTGGTGGAACGGGAGATTCGCATCATGCATGTGCAGCCAACAAATCTGCAGCAACTGTGTGATGCTATCATGTCACTATGGACCAAAATCTCTGAGGAATGTTTCCAACACCTTGTTGAATCTATGCCATGAAGAACTAAGGCAGACCTGAAGGGGGGCCCAACTCGGTACTAGCAAGGTGTACCTAATAAATTGGCTGATGAGTGTATATCGGAAAGGTTTCATATTTCTAAAACAATATCGAGTAGGACTTGAAACACCTGGCAAAAGAACCCCATGACTAAAGCTAGCTTCAAATCCATGCGGTGTCCTTCCTGTGGCCATGTTTGCACAGACACAGCAGCCCAGTCATATGAGTGGGCCGTGGTACCTGCGGGAAACACAGGGAAAAGGTCCCTGTACCTTTTCTTCAAGTGGAACTTTTCTCTCTCAGTCAACATTAATTATTTTTAATCATCCTCATGCTGGTAGCATTAGTAAATAGCAAAGTATATCATATTTACTTGTTTTAAACTTTTTTTTTACATTTCTTCAGTTACTTCCTGGTTTCCAGGCCTAGGCAAATGAAGTGCTCAAGGACCCCTAAAAGTTGCACATCCATGAAGTCCTACTGCAATGAATGGAGTGGCACTCCGCCCCCGGAGCTTAGTCATGGTCTGTATCAGTGTTGCCAACTGCCAGTAAAAAAATGGGCACTTTTCTCAAGATCCCCATGACTAAGCCCCGGGGGCGGAGTGAAATGCATTGGGATGTGGCTTGGTTGGAGTCCAGGCTGAGGTTGCCACTCCATTCACTGCAGTAGGGTGCCATGGATGTGCGACTTTTAGGGGTCACCCTTCCTTTCTTGAACCTATGCAGGAGCCAGGACGTGCTCCATCCCATGTCAGCACTCCAGCAGCAGTTGCGGATGCACCGTTCACATACCTCCTCCCTATGGAGCCTGAGTGGCACACACATTTTTCATAGGCCACAAATGATGTGATACATCCCAGAATCTTCAGGAGGGGAGGAGGAGCTGCCTTAGCTAAGCACACCCTCCTGTCTCCATGCCTGAAACATGATGGATTCCAGGAACTAAAAACTACATAAAACATTTAGGGGGTGTTTTTCAAAGTGATTTCTTAACAAAATAAAGCACAGACATGGATGGATGAGGGAGTTTTCTTTAAATATTAAAAATAAATAAAATTGTGTTTTTGGTTTGTAGTGCTCAGATGCAGGGAAGTTCCGCTTTAAATTGCAGTGGTATGGAATTTGCATGTTGCTATGCATTTCCGCACACAGGAAATCGTACCACAGTTTCCAATGCATAGGGAAGCCATTAATTAACAGCCTATCTGGGCATCTACTAAAGAGCAGCACGTTTTTGCTGCAGGTGCAGTAATGTGAGTGATTTACGTGCAGTCCTGTGCCCACATAGATAAGTCTAGCCTAATAAGGCATCCTATAGGGTTAGTCTGCTTTCCACAAAAATTTAAGCCCTGAGTTTGTGCCCCATTATTTGTTAGAGGTATATATATATATATATATATATACCCCATTGGCAATTTAAATAAATACTGTATATTATACATTCACATCAGTCCCTGTCCTCAAGGTACATACAATCTAGTGTTTCTACCTCACATGCATACATACAAACTAGGTATATGGAACAAAAAAAAAAAAAAAACAAACTAGGTAATGTCATGGTTGAAATTCTAAGGACCCAAGTACTGCAATGAAGAAGTGTTAACCACTAAGCCACTGTAATTGATATGGTAGATTAGCATTGTCTCAACTCAGAACCCAAACCATTACGCTTTTCTCACACTTGAGAATAAATAGCAATGATGGTACTGCAAGGTTTACAGCAGCTAAAATACATCTGGCTTGTTCTGACTGTTCTTGATCAGCTTGGGCAACAATTTCAAGTCTATGGGTTTAGACATAGAGTTGATTTTATAAAAACTGGAGCAGCCAGAATCTGGGCTGTGCATGGTAACCACGCAACTTCTATCTTTCATTTTCAAAGCTTGACTGAACAAGCTGAAGATAGAAGCTGATTGGTTTCCCAGTTGCTCCAGATTCTGGCTGCTCCAGTTTTGATACAAATCCACCAGACACTTGTCATCTTTTCATTCTAGGAAAAAAGTTGACTGGACTGCTGTAGAACTATTGATCTTTCCAAGGTACTAAGCCCCAACATTGTCTTTCTTCCTGATCTCCATTCCATTACATCTGTGTTTATGTGTGTGCTGGGTGACAGAAGTGTCAGAGGACAGTTGGACTGTAAGTACATTTGATCAGACTCTAGTGGAGCCAGGGTTTTTTGGAACCCTAGAGTTCCTCCAAAGGTTGCTATGGGTTCCCCGAGCAATTAATAGTTTCTGCTTCTTAGATATGTAACCACTGATGCCAATTATGTTTTTAGTTATCTGTAAGCTGTAGATATATCATTTCCAGGGGTTTCCTGAAACATGAAAAATAATTTGAGGGTTCCTCCATGTTAAAAATGTTGAGAAAGTATAATCTACTCTCGCCCTCACACTCTGTCCCCTGGGTATCCTTAATCCTAGTCTCAGGCCCGGATCTTCACTGGTATGGTCTCCCACCGGTAGACAAATATCCAGACAGAGGTGCTCACTTTCTAACTCCCTCTGTGCCAAGAGGAGAATAACTTTCCCAGGCAGTGTAAATTGGATGTAAACACAATTCATGATATTTGAGCTGCGCACATATATTTGGAGTGTTTTATTATCTTATCTGTCTTCAAGGCCCTAAGTCCCGTGGCTTTCTCCTGCTCCGTTCTGCTGTTATCAGCATGAGAACTTCTGACAAGTTCTCTGACATACAAGATAAAACCAGCCTGAAATTTGTGTCAGGGTGGGTCCTATAAATAGATTAGCAGGCAGGTCTGCAAGTGTCTGCCTATGTGGAGGGGGGTGTGTGCCTTTCCTCCAATCAGCTGTCTCACAGTGTATGGCAAGAATCCACTCCCACAGGTGAATCAGAAAGAGAAAATTCTAACAGGACATGCACTTTCTAAACAGTATATAAAGCTGAAGACAGCAGATATACATGTAAAGCGTATTTAGGGAGATTTGTTTCATCCCTGTGTATTATCTGAGGCTGTTCACTTCATTGGGTATATGTTAGGATTTACATCCACTTTAATGAAAATCATCTCTTCATTCCTCCTACTGCACAGTGTAATTTGGGATCTGTAGCATTACCATTACAGTGTAGCTATTATATGGCTGCCATTTCAAACTACAACTCCCAGGATTCTCATCACTCTGCATAGAAGTCTATGGGTTTGTCTAGCGTTAGCTCTCCCCCTGCTGGCTGGAGTAGGATGGTGCAGCATAACGTTAATATCACAATGGCGGGAGAGGCCCCAGGAAAAGAGAGAGCTCCGAACACACACTCCCAAACATTTATTTTCTTCCCAGCCACACTCTCCAAGCTTTTTCCAGAGACAGACAGAAGCAATCAACCACAAGGCTAAGGGAGGCCTGACCAGACCCGGAAAAGAAACTGCTGTTCAACTGTGTACAACAAAGCCAAAGACTAGATTTAGCTAGCCTAGGGCAGGGGTGCTACATACTCAAATAAGCATGAAGGCTGTCATTATTATCCTTCTTCAGAAAATGCCAGATGCATAGCTTTCTCCAGTTTCAACACTTTGAGTCATTGACCTGGAACGTGAATGTAGCAAGTTAGGTGGAAGCGATGTTGGAACTAGCACTCTGCGTACTTATTTTAGGTTAGTGATTCAGAAAAAACAGAAACTATTGAACTAGCATGATAACCAGGCGACTAGTATTTTCAGAAAGGAATGTCAGCAATGGCAGCCTACATGGTTCTCTTAATAGCGTTTTTCTTAATTTAAATACAAATAGTGCTTAGCAGAGTTCTTTGCTAACGGGCTGCTAGTGACATTTGAGAAATAAATGGCCAACATATAATTTTCACCGTTTAGTCTCATTATTGCCTCACATGTACCAAACAGAGATGGACACTTTGGAAAACGATGGCATTTTACTTTTAACAACTGGACATGCATTAAGTGAGAGACAAGCAAATTGCTGAATCGAACAGACACATGGCATTTAGTAATGGTACCCCTGGAATTTATAAAGGAATAACTTCCCGTGGTGTTTGTAGAGTGTAAAAGCTAGAACATAACAGGTATTCCGCGTACCCCATTGACTTTTATGTTCTCTGAAAAGAAATGCCCTTGGGATCTCATCCGAACGAATGTTTCATCGACTTTGAAACTGCAGCGTTCAGAAACACCCAAGTTAACATCAGCTAGAGGTCTAGTCCTGAAGATCTGCACAAGTACTTCTATTTAAATAGACAGAACAATGAATTACGCCAGGAGCATAGCACATCACAATGGGCGCGATGACATCATAGCATATGCTCAACGGGATAATGCACACATTGTTTTAACAAGTGTTTCCCCATCTTTAGTCAGCTGCACACCGCAATCATGATGTTTTCCATAACAAAGTGCCACATGTAATCAAGCTGCTTATAGTCTGGAGTGGAGTCTAGTGAGGCTGCCAAATGAACGCCTGAACAGCCTCTCTTCTCTACCTCTCAGGATCTTTGGAGCTGAATGGCCTTGGAAGCTCACAGCGGGGACACCTCTAGTTTAAATCAATACACACCCTCTAGTGGCTGCAATCCATCAATAGAGCGCGCATTTTAATAGAAAATATTTTCATTTCTGTGATCGTTACCAGGCAGAAGGAGGAGCATGGATATTCTAGAGCAGAGATGTGCACTCCAATAGGCTCCATTTAGTCAACATCCCACAATTTAAAAAACACTGTTCTAAAGCACGAGAAACACTCCAATAATTCCTGTTAGAACAGAGTCCACAAAGAGTCTGACATACAAATGTGTGGGTGAGCCCAGAATTATTCAGTGCTACGTATCAGGAGATTTACATAGCTTCTATTAGGCCTGTAATGAAAGATATAGAAATCTGAGTTGTCTGACTGGCATGCCAATTCTCTGGTTTCCAGACCTTCTTCATTGACCCAAAATATGCAGGCAACCAGGAACAATAGAGGGAGGTTACAACTCCTCTAGAAACAGCATAAAAGTATGTACAGGTTTCTTTGAAAGCACACCACCAGGTTCAGGATCTCCAAACCCTTTGCCTCTCCCTCCATAGGAGCAGTACTGCAGTCTTTAAAAAAAAATTGTATGCTTACCTTTTTATTTTTCAAATGACTTTGGTTGGGTTCAGTGTGGTCACAGGTCCTCTTCGCCCTCTTCTTCAGAGCTTAAATACATAATACCACTTTCTGTAGCATTCTCCTATGAGCCCAGTTGGGGGTAAGGGGGATGGTTGGACACCCTGGGTTCACAGGAAGTAGCAGCATCACATCACAGGGCCAATGAGTCAATGAGGGACAATGCCAGACACCACAGTATACCATATAAAAGAGAAAGGACCTTGTGCGTTGCCAAAAATAATTTTAATGGAGTAAAAACAGCAATGTAAAAAATCCTTAAATCCAAAAGGCTTCGCGTGTATACACAATGAAAAAAAAATATAATCAAAATTAATAAATAGAAAATAATATATATATATATATATATATATATATATATATATATAATATATATATATATATATATAATTTTTTTTTAGTTCCAAAGTTCAGTTTGTATATAAGAGTCTTTATAAACTGTAATGTTGACGTGACAGATTTCAAAGTGACTCAGTGCATCAGCTTCAAACGTATTTCTTGTGCATCAAAGTGGTTCCACACATGCTCCCCCTCATGTGTTCTTACTCACCAGAAGTCAGTACCATTGCAGGGGTAACCTGCATGTATACAGCCCGAGCGGCACCCTGGTATCCAGATATGGCACACTCCTCTGCAAAGGATTATGGCATATGTAAAAAGATGGATGGAAACACAAATAGTGTAATCCAGTATAAAAGTGTGTTTATTTAGTCCAAAAATATAGTAAAACAGTTAAGACAATCAATTGAAAATTTTTTTAGAAGGCAATAAACTCACCACATGGTGGAAGCGTGGTGGTAAAAAATGTGTACAATAACATGCCACATCCTAAAGTTGAAACATAAATAAACCAATTAAGAAGAAATGGACTTTAACATCATGCTGGATAAAAAAAAATATATATAAACCTTTATTCGTTGCAAATTGGCATCCAAGTGCCCCAAATAGACATAAGACATCTAAAATTACTTAGTTAAAAATGTGTGTATCCCATACATCATGTATGTTACAAAAAGAACCCCAGATTGGGTCAAAAAAATGGGATCCCCTAAGGGTACCGACCATAAAGGTCAAACGCACCCACGAGGGTCATCCATAGTAAAGTCTACAGATTGCTGGGACATATGTATCAACAGACGCAACCCAATACCCACAATATCTCAATACATAAACATACAAGACCTAGTAAGATATAGACATAGGGTTAAATCTGGTTACGCTGGTGTAAATCCCAACAAAATCTGTAGAAACGATTTCCTGCTTGCTCAACTAGTTTCGCGCTTGTATAGTCTGCGCTTCATCTGGAGCTGGAAAGAGTATCAGTCTAATGAGTGACAGAAACATACATATAAGAATAAGACATGTATACAGAATATAGTCTGCCATTACATAATGACAAACAACATATTGCAACAAATATATGCAAAGTGACAATCACTTACATAGTATGGTATATACCCAGATTTGTACAACAGCAATGGTGGGTTCGGGTCCCCCCTGGGTTCAGTGGGGCCGCCCTAGGCCTAATGGGAGGCCCCCTGGGACATCCAGATCCCCCTCCAACCAGCCTCACACCCCAACGGATGCCCACAGCCGTACCAAGCAGATATGGGGGCCTATGTTTAGTACAAAAAAAAAAAAAAAAATATATATATATATATATATATATATATATATATCTATATGAAAAATAATATACATATCATAAATCTGACCTCATATGGCCAGTGCACAAATTATGTTAACATATATATTAATAGTCCATGAGTACCTGTGAGGAATATATTCCAAAGAGGTTTTCCAAAAGGGGTCAATATCTTCAGACAAGTATCTTTAATAGTATCTTCAAGATCGGGAGATATGACCTTAATGGAGCAGCTATGATGAACGCAGAAAATATATACTGCCCGGATTAAGACCTCACGGAGCACGTGTTGGACGTACTCAATGTTGGGTCCAGATACTATAAAATATAATGTAAAGAAAGATACCAGTATAAATGCTGGGTTAACCAGATTGTACATCAAAAGAGCTATCCGCATAGACAGATCTATACCGAGCCCAATACACTGCTTACCGGGTATCTAGATGCGTGAAGAAAGCATGCCCCAGGAGACCTGTGTGAGTCAACAATCTGCTTCACGGCTGCTACATGCCCGTCTTTTATGAGACACACAAGGTCCCAATTGATGGCGTCTCCTTGCTGGGGATCAGACACTGCGGCGCGGGAGCTTCCCACCAGGGGGAGCTCCCCACCACTGCAACGTGCGGACCGTCCTTTCCCGTCCCCGGGGCTGGTGGGTGTCCGATTCTTCTGACGCTCCGGTCACTGGGGGTGGGGTCTGGGGCGGTTCTGCACGTGTGCGATGGATCAGCCGGGTTGATGACGTCACACGCCGCCACCGGGCGGCGTGTTTGGTAGATGCCATCAATTGGGACCTTGATTGTGTGTGATTTTTTTGACCCAATCTTTTTGTAACATACCTGATGTATGGGATACACACATTTTTAACTAAGTAATTTTAGATGTCTTATGTCTATTTGGTGCACTTGGATGCCAATTTGCAACGAATAAAGGTTTATATATATATTTTTTATCCAGCAAAACAGTTAAGACATTTAAAAACAGTTGACACCAGGCTTAATGTCAGTGTATGAACTAGGAAGAATCAGGTTCCTTTTGTCTGTGCTGGTTTGCGTTCCACAGACAGTTTAGCTGGAACCGGAAGTGACATAACAGCGTACCACAAGTCCCGCCTAGACGGTATTGCAAGGTGTCTAACGCGTTTCGAGGGAGGACCCGCTTTGGCGCTGAGGAAGAGGGTCCTCCCTCAAAACACGTTAGCCACCTTGCAATACTGCCTTGTCCACCAGTATCTCTGGTTCCAGCTATATTTCAGGAGAATCTATGTTACAGTTTCATGGACACCCTTGGTTCTGAGGAGAGCAGCAAGGCCATAGACATTCCATATGAGAGAGGTTGGCTGCATCACACATTTTTAGGCTCAACACCCAAGCGCAGGAGAATTGCTTTGTGTTTCTTGGATCACAGTATACCAGCCAGATTATACCAACCACTCCTCTGATGCCAGGAACGGAATTTTAAATCTTTGCACAAACTGGAGCTGAGCTATAAAGCAAACATGGAACTATATACAAGCTTAGAAAACCTTTGAAAAAAGCATTGCCTCGGTAGTGAACAGAGCACCTGGTTAGGTTTTCCTACAAAGCACCTATCACAGTGAAAGGCCATGCAAGTGAAAGTAGTTAAACATCCCTGAAAATGGCCTTCCCCATATCCCTACGTGTTTCTTCCCACATCCTGAACACAATCTCAGCAAGAGCATTATTTGGAATTGAAGGGTCCTCGCCAAATAATTTAAATGTTTCTTCCTGCAATCTGAGCACAATTTCAACCAGGGCATTGTTTGAAATGATAAGGTCTTCCCCATATCCCTATGTGTTTCAATAGAATTAGAATACAAGCTGGTAGCTTAATTGGTTTCTGTAAAGATTGACCATAAAGTGAGTATTTATAACTATATAAGAGGCAGCAGACTAAGCATCTTCTACAGCAGAAGCTTGCATGAGTGATTCTGTGCTCTAAATAAAGCACAGTGGACCAGATCAGGTTTATTTAGACAAATTGAAGAGCTATTATAATCTATTTATAAGTGTATCCCCAACTATTTACCTACATTCATAAAGGACTATAAACCTTCCTACACTATCTTATGGCTCTATATTACTCAGTTACATGATATGGTTTCTTTTTTTAAGTTGCAAGAGCTACTAACGTGCCAATGTGCTGATCTCCTAACCAAAACACACAAAATAATTAGAAGTCTGTCTCCTGTGCCTCCTCCTTATGACTGGCATATGAGGCATAGAACCAGTGACATAGCTAAGCCCAGGCACCCCTGGGGCACCAAATACGTGGTGAATGATGTAACAGTTACAACTTTCATCGTTATTGATATAGCACTGTATGATGGTGTTAATGGCAGTGATATCATACAGAACCGTTGGGAGATACCTCTCCTGGGTTTCCCCTACTGAAACTATTCCTCAGCCGGGAGTCCTCACAGCAAAAACAGAGGAAGAGAAAATTCACTGTGGGACATATTTAAACAATGCTGGATACTTTGTTAATTTTAGAACATTAAAATATTTTTTAATCAGCGATTAAAGTTATAAAGGGCCTCCTTTGGAAATGTATCTGAGAGGGGGCATAAATCCAATACTATGATGGCATCCCTTGCTGAGAAGCATCCAATGCCAAAGAGTCATTACCCTATAGCAATGGGGACTGGAGATTTAAGAGGAGTCATTTTTTTTTAAAACCCCTTTCAAAGAACCCCTGTAATGCTAAATGGCATACCAACTAGTATCTTGAGGATACTACCCGGCATGTCTGATTTGGTGGTTTGATATTGTTAGAAGAAAAAAAGGTATTATCCAACAAGCCAATGTGCAAAGAAAGCAAAACAAAAAAACACCACACTCATCGGACTGAGAAATGTGGCTAAAAAGCAGCTTCTATACTTTATAGCTGAACTCCAGAGCAGCATAAAATATCAACACTTAATCCAGTTATATGGATTAATTAAATAAATCATTACATTTTCAGCCTGCCCTAGGACAGTGAGAGGGATGGCAGCTCTGTGGACAATTCTGGTTCTGATGCAATGAGCTGATAAGATTTTATCAGTGTGCCACTATTCCTTTACTTTCCAATCACAGGCAGGGATGGGTCCTAAGCAAACTGTATTGCTCAACTACAGTTAGTCTGCGCGGGTCTTTGGAAATATAAACCAGGGTATACTAAAACTGCCACCCAAAGTGATTGTAATATTACATTGTAATTTTGATCTTGACATTTTATTATTGAATTTAATGTCAGCTGCATATCCAAGTCCTGTTTTTCCAGGTGACTTCGTTTAAGGTCATTCCATCCCCTACCCCCCATTGATAGTGGCAGTAACAATTGTACCAAAAAGGTACAGAACCTGTTTAATATATATGCATGCACAAGAGCCAAGGAGCAGTGGTATTTATACATCCACAGTACTTCCATTGCAGCTAGTAGTAGAAAACCTGTAGCAAAGGGCCAGTTACGAATTATCCGAAATAACGAATGCTGCATCTAAACAAATGGAACGGAACAAATTAATAATAAATACTACTAATAATAATAAAACGTTTTTATTAGTATTATTATTGTTTTTTTATTATTATTAATTCATTACTTTCCACTCGTTTAGCTATGACATTCGTTATTTAGGATAATTCGTAAGTTTGCATAAATTCGTATTTGTTACGTTTACTAACAGCCAAATTTGAAAGGAAGTTCCAATACCTATAATTTAATAATTAGTAATAGTTGCTTTTTCATTAGTTAGTTCTGATTTCAGATTTTCGGATTTTCAAATTTCGAATTTCTGAATTTACGAATTTTCGGATATTCGAATTTATGAATACTCGGGTTTTCGTTAATTTGGACATTTCCAAATTAATGAATTTGTCGAATTTCGTTAAAAAATGAATTCGGAATGAAACAAATTGCACAGGTCTCTCAGCATTCTGACAAGTTCTACGGGAGAGCAGATAAAAGCAGCTGAAAATTTGTGTTGTGGGAGGTTGCTATAAATAGATTAGCAGAGAGCTTGTCTTGTTATAGCACTGCTCTGAAAGTATCTTCATTCTTTTGCTTATGAGGAGTGGGGGGGGGGGGGGGGTTGTGCCTGTCCTCCAATCAGATGTCACACAGTGTAAGTCAAGACTAGACTCTTGCTGAATGAGGAAGTGAAAATTCTAACACAATGTTAGAATTATAAAGAATATAAGCTGAAGACAGCAGATATATATGTAAAACTCCCTGTGTATCATCTGAGGCTGTTCACTTCACTGGGTATGTGTGAGGGTTTAAATCCACTTTGAGTAACAGAAGATATGACCTGGGACAAATTTGTACAGTGCATTTAGGGGCAAATCCAAGATTACAGAGACTGCATGGCAAATGACAGGTTCTTTAGATAACCTACAACCTTTCCTCTGACTGTGCAAAATCACAACTGCATTTTAATAGAAGGAAGCATCCATTGTGAATGGGCATAAAATACATCATACATTACATTTATGCCAGTTTTTCAGCACAGGCTTGGAGCCATTAAGTCAGAATTGGGAAGAACTCTTGACTGCTGAAGTATATAATGAAGTATATTAAATGTACCTCTGTGCTGCCGACGTGGAGGTTTCCATTTGTAATCTGCGCATGTGTTGGCCTGTTCTGAGGGATGCCAAAATTAGTTGTTGCCACCATCAATGCCTAAGGGGCTTTTACCTATAAGAAGGTTTGTAAAAAGCAGTGAGCAGGGTGCACACAGCTAATTTACTTCATTACTTCTTATTCAATGTATCCATTAAAACATATCTATAACATTGTGGTAGTTGTATCACTCTCATACTGTTTGCAAATAAAATGGTAAAAAAAATCATTTAAAAAAGTGTGGCTTCACTATAAAGCATTTTCTAACTCAGCACTCTTCCTACAGAAAAGTCAAAAAACTGTAAGAATAATATCCAAAAACTTTTAAAAAGTGAAGATCCTGGAAATGATAAATATACCTTCAGAGGAATAAGTGAACATATTCCAGGGTTTGCAAAACTGAATAAAATGCACATTCCCTCTGACAGTGTTATACAATCCTAAAAATCTTTGTGAGTCACAGAAACTCATCTGCTTAAATGTAGGCTGAACACCAGGGTCAGTGAAGATAAATACAAAATTTCAGGGAGTATACAATGTCCTTCAGATGTATGTGACAGGGAAAATAATCCGCCAGTGTTCTTCCACAGAATATGTAATGATATTGTTAATAACCTGTCAGTCAGCGACTGACAATGCGTAGGTCATAAAACAGAAAAATACAATGGGGTTCATTTATGAAAACTGGAGCACAGGATAAGTGAAGATGGTGAACATAAAATTTCATCTTTTATTTGATCATGGAACTATGGGAAATGAACACTTAAACCTGAACTGTAGCATACACCAAGGGCACCCATAGAAATGCCGTAAGTAGGCAACAATCATATGTTCCCCAGATGACCCACGAACCTACTAGTTGACACCTATCAGTGGGAACTAATGATTTGACATGTTAGAAAACCCTTCCCAATCTGTTCCACCACTGATAAGGCTGCACTGGCAACTTTTATTCCACTCCCTTCTGCTACATTCCCTAACACCTTGGCTCACAACTTGTTAATTTGGAAGAGCTGAAAGTATATCTAAACCCAAAAGGACAAAATGTAAAATATTGCAACTTACTGATCATTGGGTGTGGTGACTGCACTAGTTATGAGTTTTTAAAGCTAAAAACATTTCAGAAAGTTCAAAAAATACCTGCAATACAAAGGAGGATAACACCACGCTAGACTATGTAAAAGCACTAAGCAACCACAGCTGCAACCAAACAGTACTAACCATGTACTTCAAACACACTATTTTATAAACAACAGGTTGCGCTAAAATGACGGTAGGTAGATACATATAGCATGCATCCCATAAATACATGTAAATCATACAGTCCAAATAAACATAAATGGTGTAGATGAAAGTAGAGATGTAGATGTATCTTCACAGATATAGACCACCGTCTGATAGTTCAAATCCAGTAGTGATACCTCCACCTCACATCTAATAACTGCTTACCAGATGTAAGCGCATAAGCGCTTTGGCTGTACCCCAGCCCGGGTCCCCCCTGGGGATAAATACGACAATCTTGGGGTCCTGATGTAGCAGAGGTGGCTTGGGTGAACCACAGAGGTAGTGGAAAGGGCTAACCGGATCCGCCTCCCAGCGTTTGTAGGATAGCAGTCCAATAAGGTTCTTATTAACGGCTGACGTCACTGCCATTGGGTGTTTGAAGTCTACAGCCGGCCGGCTTAATGTTCTTGGACGCCCTTGTTGTTTTTATCTGATGTAAGTGCAATATTTTTATTCTATTAAATCCACTGAAACGTTATCACACTATCAGTACCTTCTCTTTCTTTGGGTGCCATGGTGAGTTTACCTGGGGGTGTAAAGAACCATATTGGACTGCTATCCTACAAACGCCGGGAGGCGGATCCGGTTAGCCCTTTCCACTACCTCTGTGGTTCACCCAAGCCAACTCTGCTACATCAGGACCCCAAGATTGTCGTATCTATCCCCAGGGGGGACCCGGGCTACAGCTCATGTGCTTACATCTGGTAAGCAGTTATTAGATGTGAGGTGGAGGTATCACTACTGAATTTGAACTATCACACGGCGGTCTATATCTGTGAAGATACATCTACATCTCTACTTTCAGCTACACCATTTATGTTTATTTGGATTGTATGATTTACATGTATTTATGGGATGCATGCTATATGTATCTACCTACCATCATTTTAGCGCAACCTGTTGTTTATAAAATAGTGTGTTTGAATTACATGGTTAGTACTGTTTGGTTGCAGCTGTGGTTGCTTAGTGCTTTTATATAGTCTAGCACGGTGTTATCCTCTTTTGTATTGCATGTTCAATTCTACTTCAATTTGCCAGATTTTTCATCTAAGAAGGGCAA
Source organism: Glandirana rugosa (assembly GCA_018402905.1). Lineage (NCBI taxonomy): Eukaryota > Metazoa > Chordata > Amphibia > Anura > Ranidae > Glandirana > Glandirana rugosa. The sequence continues at coordinate 200,104 of BLSH010455405.1, forward strand.
TATGTTTACATTTCATATTTGTTTCGAAATTCAAATCGAATTTGAATGGAATTTCGTTATTTCTGAGGATGCATTTACATTCGTTACTGTTGTGATTTGGAATTTGGATACATCCGAATGACGAAAAATTAGTCAGAGTTTTGATTTGGAATGAAACAAATCGCCTATGTCTACATATAGGCGTGATGGTCAATTTTCCACAAATTTTTGGCCATAGAGTGTAGGTACTGATTAGGCCAAATATAGAATGTTCTGTGTCACTAGCTATCACTCTTGGTACTCACTGTGTACAGTTTTCTTACAGGCACAACACATTCTGGATGGCAAGTGGGCAAAAGCCATCACCAATGAAATTCTGAATGGCGCTCGATCACGTGACATGGTGGCAGGTATGTTCAAATTCCACTAACCCAGATCAAGTGATATTTCAGAGCTCTGATGATCACCAACTATGCGGCAATTTGCATCGGGTTATAATCACATACAGATGGAAAAGCATTTGTTTTGTAGCCATTAATCATAATTGTAAATGTATTTATTTATTTATTTTTTATGAAAATTTTTTTAACCCGATACTGCTGGAGAGTTAGTAGTGATGTTTGCTCATTTACAGTAGGGAAACATTTAACTGGGATAGTAAGGGTTATAGACCAGCTCAAAACACTTATTCACTTTATTTATTTCAAAGAAACCACAATATTAATGTGCGGAGAGCCGCCTCCGGCTTTTCATTACTTGAATGTTTCTTGCAGCAGA
>BLSH010455405.1:233727-247250 GCA_018402905.1 Glandirana rugosa
AAATAACGAGTTTAACATTACAGATCGGGGCCGTGCCCACTAAATGTTCGAACGGAAACATACGAACACAAATAAGAGTTTTGGTTATTTGTATAACTTTGTCCTTGTCAGTAGGTTTCTCTCACTCATAACAAGTTATTTATATTGTTATATACCCCACGTTTCGTGACCTTGTCTTTTGCGAACACCATCGGACGCCATCGACCATCACGACACGACGTTCGAGGTGACGTTAGACCGACGAGTCCGATTTGTTACCGAAAAACTTCGGAATCTGTATGAGTTAGGTGTCTCTTTTCGACCGTGTTACCTATATAGTCACCTCACAAAGAAAAGAAAAATACACGTCTCCTTATTTCGGTATCTTTTTCACAAAGACTAAGAGTCCGGAATGAATACTGATCTCAACTCGCTTGGAGACCTTCAAGCCCAAGACGACCAGGCAGGCTTGAAGCCCTGTTTCAGGCCCAGGCCCAGGCCTGCCTTGGGCTTGCTAGCGTGCCTGTGCGATCGTTCGGGTTCCGTCCGGACCCGGACCCGGACTTTGTCCCGAAGTTCGGACGGACCAGCAGAACCCGAACTTCCAGAGGTTCGCTCAACTCTAGTCATAAGTAAGGCCTGAGAATCAGAAACACTTTTTCTATGGCTTTATTCCTCTGCACATAAAAAGAAAAGAAACACTCCACTGATATATCCATTGTGCCAGCTTTTCTCTGTGGATTGAGTATGTCTAAGGCTTCAAAAAGCCATTGTTTAGCCTGAGCAGCCAGATTGCAGTGGAGCTTGCAGCACAGCACTACCAGCTACCGCAGGCTACCACAAGCGTTTTCTGTTCCAGTGCTTTGCACCCCATATATTGTTATATTTATTGAACAATACTCACTCTCTTTGGATGACTGTTCCTGTTTCAATATGTTTATTGGTTTTGAGAATAAACACAAGCATACAAAGGCAAGCTTGTAAATCACCCGTGCCGGGGCTAGACATTACAATTTGAGCAATAAAGATCACAATCATGATAACCAAAATGACAGAAGTCTGAAATTTTGGGATGATACTGAAAAATGAAGACTGCAAAAATGCCATGTCCCCAAAATCCATGAGCAGTCACCGGGGGGCTTTTCTTCTGCAACCCACCCCATGGGCAGCAATGGCGTGAACAGGATCAGAGAGGAACTAGAAAATAAGCGAGGAAAGAAAAAAAAAACAAGAAAAGAGAGTCATAGACAAGAGAGAGGGGAAAGGGGTAACTCGGGCTCGAAAGCCTCAAAGGGAGCAATCAGAGAAGGCCCAAACCGGTTGGTTGGAGTGAGGGGCACTCATAAGAGATTCATGGTTTCCAAACCTTGAGAAATTTGGCATGTGAATCATTCACAATACTGGACATTTGCTCATGAAGCATCATGGCAGTCAATCATTTTGCATGGCCATTTAACTGGGTTAGTATACAAAAGTAAAAGAAAGTTAATTTAACAAAGTGAGGCTGCGTCCACTTTGAGTACTTAATCTTATGTAGTTGAAAAAAAAACTGGATTTTTGCCTTTCACATGACTAAATGATTGGAGTGAACAAAGCTTCTACTTCTTTAGTAAATCAACCGCACAGCCTGACAATGGTCATAAAAAATGCAGTATACATTTTACAGGAAAAGCAGAGGAGAGGAAGGAAATACAACAGCAAGAAAATTATAGGAGAAAATAGGACACGTTAGAAATACGGGAGAGACACCGGAAAAGGAATAATGATGTGGGGGTCATATCTTCAAGAGACAAAAGGCAGAGAGGAAATTTGGGTATATAAAAGGCACTGTGTGATGAAAAAGGAGATATTGTTATGCAAGCATAACTGATAATATAGAGTATGGACAAACAGGAGTTAAAGCGAGAGAGATACTGAGATACATAGCAAGGAGAGGGAGAAAAAGAATAAAGATGAAATAAAATATAACCATGTTGAGGGAGCTGGGAAAAGTCTGGCGCTAAGTCAAATGCAATAAATACTAATGCAAGAGTTAAACAGTAATAGCGTTCTTTACTAGTCATAGATAATTGCCCAAGTAGCATAGCAGACAAATTGCTAAGCCTTAATCTTGCTGCAAGAAGGAAGATTCCCAATGGAAAAGATGCTATTTTTATTCTTCCACTCATACCTGCTCTTCCTCACCTAGCTGCACATTCTTTCTATCCTTCACCTTCCTCAACTCCAAGCATTATTCCCTCCCTGCTGCTCCCCCTGTGTCTCCTCCATGTCTTCCCATTTTCTTCTAGCACATACTGATGTGACTGCTAATTCTCTCTACTGGACATACAAAAGGAGGGAGGATAAGAAGAGATGGGGGAGACCGGAGATGATTTAACCTGTTCCATTCTAGAAAGACCTACAACTAAATGACTGCTCAAGGGATGCCACCTTAACCTTATCCCTACCACAGGGATCTATACCACCGCACAGCTAAACAAAAGACTACGGCATGGGAAAGAAAGTGCTGAGAATGACAAGGATGGATTTGACAGAATGAGCAAGGAAAGGATGGATGGATGAGGGAACAATGATATAATAAAGTGTAAAAAAAAATGAAGGAAAATGAAGGTGGGTGTGTGTTGGTGGGGGATAACAATACCAGAATAGAAATCACAAAACCAGCAAAATCAAAGCAGAGAGAGGAGAGCAAGTGAGAGGGAGAGAAGGAAAAGGAGAGGCAGAGGAAAGCAATACGAGGGAGAGGAGGTGGGTAAGGAGAACAGATAAACACAAGGAGGGGGCATAGATGTCAAAGTAGACTGTGAGGGACATGGAAAGACTGACTTCAAGAGGCTGGGAGGGGGGACGGGATGGAAGGGGGAATAATTTATTGCACTAAACAAGGTCAGCATGCATCCAGAGAGACAATACAGTGCAGCAAGAAAACAAGAGGGAACAATTTGAGGGAGGTGGTAAAAACAGAGAAGAGCAATAAAGGAAAAAGAGGCAACACTGGTAATACGGCCAAATGAAGACAAAGATGGGTACCTGGAATCACTATATATTTATGGCACAGAAAGAAGAGACTATGATATGAAGGAACAGATAGTATACCTGAAGGTGGTGGTGGGGGGTCAGGGAAGAGAGGACAGATGTGACAAACCAGATAGAGGCATAAAAGGTAGGTGAGCGTAATGAAATGTGTGATGGAAACGAGACTAAAACGAGACAGCTGAACTTTATTCTACCCATGTCTGTTTGACCAGAAAACCCTGGGGCAAAAACTGAAACCAATCCATCATTAATGCTGAAGTACTTGCTGATATGCTCACAAGTTATGTGCTTGCAATAGCAATAAGGCATGTTATAGGCCTCTAAACATTCTTGGGTCCAAGATGTCTGCATGCTAACATCAATTTTAACAAAACATTTGAAATGTGCTCACTGAGGAGTACGTTCCTATGCAGAACTGTATAAAATACTGGATTAAAAAAACTTAATTTTTTTATTTATTATAGGTATTTATACAGTGCCATCAATTCACACAGCACTTTTCTTATTACACACTTACATCAGTTCCTGTCCACAAAGAGCTTACCACCTAAGATTCCTGTCTTACATGCATTCCTACAGGGCCGGCGCTCTCACTAGGCGAACTAGGCAGCCGCCTAGGGCGCACTTCCATCTAAGGGTGCAGCTGACCCTTGCCTCACCTCTTTTTCCTCCTCGTCGCCCCCCCTACCCCCAGGCCCCCGGTGATAGGAGGGCCCGGACAGCTAGGAGTTTGTTGTGGCGGGCGGGTGGTAGCCTTGCTGAGCTGTGTGTGGCTCTCCCCCTCTACCTCCCACCGGCTTTCAGATGCTGGAGGGAGAGGGACAGACCAGTGTAAAAGGCAGCCAATAGCGTTGCTCTTCTGAGTTGGAGGGCGTGACTGCTAAGTTGCTCCGCCTCCCATCACCTCCTTAGCAAGATTACCCAGCCTGCCACATTTGACCAGAAGATGCCAGTGGCCAGAGCAGGGTGGGATGGAGAGGATCTGACATACCTGAATACGAAGAAGGTATGATCACAGATCAAACATGTCACACTCACTGGTGATGCCAAACACCGGCTGCAGAAATCTAATGATCATCAGTGTGTTCTCCCATCCTGCCTGTAGAAGAGGCAGTGATCACAGTGATTAGGGGATGACTTCCCCTCCTCTTCTCACACTGCTTCTTATCTTTGTTTTTATTTACACTGCTCACTGCACATAGGATGGGTGAATGATGGTTAGACTTATGGAAGATGCTGCAACTTCAGCTGTATCTATAGAGCTATTTGTGCCAGAGTGTCAGCCATCCATGATTTGTTTGACATTTTCCTTGTTATCTTTGAAGGAATTAGCTGGTCAGGCTGGGAGCTCCACAGACCTGTTAACCATTTACTGCCCTCCTGTGCTTCAGAATTGACTGTTAGTAAAGTCTTTTTTTTGGCATTTTGTTATATCTTGTAAACTCCTGTTTATACATGTAGTCAGAGTCTCTGACTGTCTCCTGTATTATGTCTGCAGTCTCTGACCGTCTCCTGTATTATGTCTGCATTCTCTGATCATCCCCTGTATCATGTCCACAGTCTCTGACCATCTCCTGTATCATGTCCACAGTCTCTGACCATCTCCTGTATCATGTCCACAGTCTCTGACCATCTCCTGTATCATGTCCACAGTCTCTGATCATCTCTTGTACCATGTCCACAGTCTCTGACCATCCCCTGTTTTATGTCTGCAGTCTCTGACCGTCTCCTGTATTATGCCTGCAGTCTCTGACCGTCCCCTGTATCATGTCTGCAGTCTCTGACCATATCTTGTATCATGTCCACAGTCTCTAACCATCTCCTGTATCATGTCCGCAGTCTCTGACCCTCTCTTGTATCTTGTCTGCAGTCTCTGACGATCTCCTGTATCATGTCTGCAGTCTCTGACCATCTCTTGAATCATGTCTGCAGTCTCTGACCGTCTCTTGTATCATGTCTGCAGTCTCTGACCGTCTCTTGTATCATGCCTGCCTACTCTGACCATCTCCTGTATTATGGCAGCAGTCTCTGACTATCTCCTGTAGTACATTTTTGCAGTCTCTGACCCTCTCTTGCAGTACATTTTTGCAGTCTCTGACCCTCTCCTGTAGTACATTTTTGCAGTCTCTGACCCTCTCCTGTAGTATGTTTTGAAGTCTCTGCAAAGGCCGCACTTGCAATCGGGCCCTGGTGTTCCGCCACTAATATATTTTTTTTATAATGGCACATAGTAAAATAATAAAAAAAATGCCATTAAAGAAAATAAAAAACACTGACAGATTGTCACACAACACACACTGGGATCTGTGATCAAACAATGTATTGTGCTATTATTTAATGACACTGCACAAAGCCATTCTTTTTTTTTTCTTTTGGGGGGGGGAGTGGTGCAAGTAGCTGGTCTTGATAAGGACGCAAAATAGTCAAGCACCAGCCCAGTATATGTACACATACTAAAGAAAATTAAGGCCCCTTTCAGGTGGGATCCTCCAGTTGCTATGGAGCAGCGGGTGTCAGTAAACCAGTGGCAGCCTGTGCATTAGGGGCGCACCGGCACCGCCCCCCATCCATGCATCCGGCCCCTTGATCTACATACAGGGATGTCAGATGCATGGATTCCAATGGGGGAGTGTGTTTTTGAAGCACGTGATTAGAGCCAGAGACTCTAATCGGCTTCAAAAAAGGGTGGGCTCCGGGATATTCGTTATCAATGCACTGATCCTCCTCCCGGTCAATTGGGAAGAGGGTCTGAGACCCGTCACCTGATTTGCTGAAAAGACAGGCGATTTTATTCGAGGAGGAGAGAAGAGACGCACGGCGTCTCTATGAGAGGAAACAGGTGCCGCTGCCTGGGACACAGTTTCCCGTCAGTCACCTGCTGCCTGACTAAGATGGGGTAAGTGGCAGGCAGACAGCGGGTGGGCAGGGGGTGCCGTTAAATGCTGCTGCCCAGGTGGGGAGGAATCTGGTGGGGGGTGCCGGATTACTGCCATGCCGCTGGCCGGGGGGGGGGGGGTGCTGGAAAAGTGCCGCGCCATTGTCCGCCCGGGGAGGATGTTGGTTGATTGCCACCCCCCTCCAATAAAAACCCACCAGCTGCCACTGCAATGGACATATGGCAGTTGACACCTGCCAACATCCGATACCCTAAAACAGATGGATGGGGATCTGTTCCTCAACAGTCTGGTGGATCGGATGGCAGTTGGGTGTAAACAGACACACAAAGGTTGACACTGCTCCAGCAGCATGCTCTCCTCAATGCAGGGTGCTCGCCCAGTTGCGGCGGAATTCCAGCATTTAGAAAGAGAAGAGTCCAGATGGCTGCACACCAAGCTTCATATAAAAGCATGAAAAACATGAAGAGCTACATGTACAAGCAAGGGAGGAACGGCTTACGCATTTCACACACAAACTGTGCTTTATCAAAGCCCACCTGACCATCCATAGAGGAGAGCGGGCTATGTCTGTATCCGCTCTGCATAAGTGGAGCAGACATGAACCAGCCATCCACCTGCTCAGCGGGGATCAGGGGACATCATCTACCCCCATATGGAAAGGGGCCTTAGATAGATGTAAATTAAACTATAAGCGTGTCTTTGGGGTGTGGGAGGAACCCAGAGTACCCAGTGGAAACCCATGCAAGCACAGGTAGAACATGCAAACTCCAGGTAGTGTCTTGGCTAGGACACTAAGGACGCTATTGCTGAAAGGCAGAAGTGCTAACCACACCAAGGTTATAGACACCCTTATTCTAAATAAGTAGCTAGATACACCTCTAACAAAAGAAGAGTCTGAAATTACATTGCATTACATAACGTAGTGCATATCTGTGGGTTTACTAGACTCTGCATCCCCTGCTGCGTGCTGTGGTGCCCTACAGGATATGGTAGTGCCGTACTGCTTGAACACAGCAGTGGAGTTTGAACTCCCCGCCCATTGGAGGTAAGTATTCATTGTCTTCTCCTGCAGGGAGTCGTTCTTCATATCTTTTTGCTAAAGCGGCAGAACTGCATCCAAATGCAGCTATCGCTGAAGGTAACCTCTACTTCTATGTTGGACTATACAAAAACAATTTAGAAGAGCTATACCAATTGTGATTATTTTCCCCCAAAAGGCTTTTTTCAACATGATTTTCCAGGTGACTTAAAGTATAAGTATACTTTCATAAAACAAAATTCTGCAGACTGAAATTTTTATCAGTGCAAGCTATGCCTGTGCAATGGGCCCCCATGTACTTCAATGAGGTCATACTCTAGGGATCTCTAGTCTCTGATCCATTCAAGTCTATGGAGCCCACTACTGCACAGGCACTACCAGAATTGAAAAGGATTTCGGCCTGGAGAAGGTAAACACTGGGGAAGGCCAGTGATTAGTTTAGGCCATGATCCCCATGACTAAGCTCTGGGGGGCGGAGTGAAACACATCACGGGGCGTGGCCTGGTTGAAGTCCAGGTTGAGGATGCCACTCTATTCACCTCTGTAGAACATCTTGGGTGTGTGACTTCCAGGGGGCTACCCCTTTCTCCTTTGTATACTTGCATGAGCCAGGACTGGCTCCATCCCATCAGCACTCCAAACAGCAGCTGTGGATGCACCATCTACATACCCCCCCCCCCTTTCTGCCGAGCCTGAGTGGCACACACATCCCTTTCAGGTCACGAATGGTTTAGGCCAAGAGGGAAAAGGAGTGTACTTCATTTCTAAAAGTACACTTACTGTATGCTTTATAGAGACTCTGAATGAGCAAAGTGACAGAATCTCCTCTTACTAGCCCACTTTCCAACCCATTTCCTCTCCCGTACTGCTGCACTGTTCTGCAGTACTAACTCTGTGCAAACTCTGCGCTGATGTCAGAGTTTGCACAGGATTATTGACATTGGAGTTGATTTATTAAAGACAAATAGACTGTTCAATTTGCAGGAGACATTGCCCCAGGGCTTGGTGAATGAGGCAAAGCTCTGCTGACTTCTCTCATGCAATCACGATCAAGCAAAATTGCTGTTTTTTTTGTTTTTGTTCCTGGCATGTTATTGGGTATTTTGTCAAAGTGGAAAGAATGCTAACCTTTTTGCAAAATGCCCATGTGAAGTGCAACTTCCCTTGCAAAATGAACAGCCTATTTGCCTTTAGTAAATCAACTCCCTTGTCTTCCTTAAGTGATAGTGTTCAGACTTGGTAGTTGGTTTATTCAAGGCCCATATCCAGGAATCATATGATCTCCCAAATCTGAAAGCTCCAGGTGTTTGTGATGGCTGCAATGGAGTAACAAAGTGGCATGAAATCACGACTAAGGTTAGTATAAGCGGGCTGAGGATGGACTAGCAAGAGGCTCTTTCACTTTGCCCTGTATAAGAAAAGTGACAGATTCTTCATAAATTCCATGGGAAAGCATGGCCATAGCAGGTATACCCACCTTGTAGGGAGATATTCACAATTGGAAGAGATCTGCTAGATTGTTTTAAAGTAAAAGCCTAATAAATTCAAACTTAACACATACTGAAGGAAAACACATGCAGAAGCTCCTTATTCCCTAGGTCACTGAAGTTATAGGCACATGCTGAGTTTTCCTCTTAGTCCTTCACTATCAATCCTCTAATATGATGGTCAGCTCATTGAACAAACAAGGTGGCTAAAAAGAAAGGGCAGCAAGCTGAACTTAAAGTGTTTTAACTTTTGCAGTCAAATTTGAGAAAATCTCACTATATGTTTGTTAAGTGTTCTCATTCACACAACACTCCTAAAAACGTTTTTCAATATTTCTTATCTATTAGATGTTTCTTATGACAAGGTGTGGTGGCTGGCTGCAAGGTTATTTGAACATTGCAAGAGTAAGTCCAGCCATACACGATTCAAATCTTCAAACTTCAAACCGATAATGGGCAGGATGAATGTACCAAATTGATTGATTGATCAACTTGGGTACAACCAGCCTGCCGGATTCTCTTGCAATTATCGCTAGCGGCTGCTATAGCCACTAGTTATGATCACTGTCTTCTCCCGGTTGGGGTGGCTTCCCCCGCCCTCCCTCACTGGGAGAAGACAATGGTCCAGCAAGAGGGATTCCCACATCAGTACTGTCTGTGTTGATGGAGGGAATCAAGCAAATTTCTTCCATATTCGGCCGGCCTTAAGCCTAGCACACACTACCAGTTTTCTTTTTTGTTCAACCCAGCGGGTTGAGCGAAAAAAAACTGGCAGCTCAGGTTGGAGCCGCTGTTCTGACAATCTGATGATAGTACAGAGTTCTCCCTTGCTGAGCTATTGTGTTCTGACAGGGGGACGGCCTTCCACAAAAACACTCCAGTCAGCGCTCTCAGCCATTGGCCGGCTGCTGGTTTTCCAGCATACTCGTCCAACAGAAGCCAGGCAAACTACCGTCTTCTGTTGGACCAGCTTCCATACACACGACCCGCATGTCAGCAGGTTTTTATTGGACCAACTGATGTTGCCAGGTATTCTGATGTGTACTAGGCTTTAGTCTGTCTTAAGTCTGTCCTCATTAACATACAATGCAAGAAGCCTAGCCTTTACACTTTTAAGCCTTTATTAGAACAGGCAGGGGTTGATTTACTAAAACTGGAGAGTGCAAAATCTGGTGCATCTCTGCATAGAATCCCATCAGCTTCCAGGTTTAGGCTAGGTTCACACTAGTCCGAGAATCGGACTGACATTAGGAGCACACGTTGCATTCAGAGGCTTAACTAGAACCTTCAGGGCCCCAGTGCAATAAATTATGAAGGGCCCCCTGACCCCTGGCCAGGGCCCTTCCCTCTTCCCACTGATCCTGGGGCCATTTACTCCCATTGTGGGTCCCTTTATTACGGTCCCACCAAATAAACAAATAGTTGTGTACCGAGTCTCCCATTCATTCAGAAACTGAAGTATAGTAAAAACAGTTTACTATGCTTCAGTTATGAGTGAACCAATTGGTACCAATCATTGACTCTCTCCATTCAGAAAAGAAAGGAGACAGTAAATGACAAAATTACCAACCCTTTCCCATGTCTCCATCATGGCACATCTTCTATAGCAGCTGACAGGAGAGAAGAGGGGGGAAGACAGCAGCTCTGTGGGGGGGACCAGGGAAGCACACAGGGACCCTGGGAACAGCAGAAGACAAGTAAACTGGGTAGGAGGAGTGGCAGGGGCAGCATATAGGAGGAACCATTCTCCTACATTAGGAGGAAAATTGAGGAGATTGGTTCCTCTAAATGCTGCCCCCGCCATCCCTCCTATCCAGGTGTACAAGGGAGGCACACGGGCCCCCTGGAGCACGGCGCCCGGTTGCAATTGCAACCCCTGTAGTTACGCCCCTGGTTGCATTACATTACAAAATCAATGATTCCCTATGAGAGCCATCTTAACTGGTCCGACACAAGTCAGACCGGCCTTGAAAAAGGTTCCTGTACTACTGTTGTCTGACTTTGATCCTACTTCAGCCCATTGAATATCATTGAAGTCGGATCAAAGTTGGATCATTGTCTTAACTGATCCGACTTTGGCATGCCAAATTAAAAGAAAAAACAGCATGGGGTCCCCCTCTAAGAGACTACCAGGCCCTTCAGTCTGGTATGGATTTTAAGGGGAACCCCCACACCGAAAAAATGGTGTGGGGTCCCTCCCCAAAATCCATACCAGACCCTTATCCGAGCACGCAGCCTGGCAGGCCAGGAAAGGGGGTGGGGACAAGCGAGCGCCCCCCTCCTGGTCCATACCAGGCCGCATGCCCTCAACATGGGGAGTATGGGTACTTTGGGTCAGGGGGGCTCTGTGCCCCCCACCCCAAAGCACTTTGTCCCCATGTGGATGAGGACAAGGGCCTCTTCCCAACAACCCTTGCCGGTGGGTGTCAGGGTCTGCGGTGGGGAGCTTATCGGAATCTGGAAGCCCCCTTTAACAAGGGGCCCCCAGATTCTGCCCCCCCACCCTATGTGAATGAGTATGGGGTACATTGCACCCCTACCCATTTATCTAAAAAAAAGTGTTAAAAAAAAACACACTACACAGGTTTTTGAAAGTATTTTTATTAAATCAGCTCCGGCATCTTCTCTTTCCGATTTCTTCTCCCCTCTCCGGTGTCTTCTTTCTTCTGCTCTTTTGCGGGGTCATCTTTCTTCTGAGGGGTATTATTTCTTCTGCCGGTTCTTTTCCCTCTCCGTGGCATCTTCTGCTCTTTTGCCGGGTCTTCTCTGCTGTCTTCTCCCTCTGTTCTTCTTCCCATTTTGACTGGATGTGATCTTCCACACGAGTACTGTCTCCACGCTGTGCGTTGACTTATATTGACATGGGGCAGGGCCACCCGCTGATGTCATTCGGAGGCCCCAACCACTTATGACGTCACCGCCCGGGGTATGATGAGGCAGTGACGTCACATGGGGCGGGGCCTAAGGATGACGTCAGCGTGTGGCCCCACCAAGAACAGAGGGAGAAGACCTGGCAAAAGAGCAGAAGATGCTACAGAGAGGGAGAAGAATCGGCAGAATAAAGAAGACCCCGCAAAAGAGCAGAAGAAAGAAGACGCAGTAGAGGGGAGAAGAAATCAGAGGGAGAAGATGCCGGAGCTGATTTAATAAAATACTTTAAAAACCTGTGTAATGTGTTTATTTTTGACACTTTTTTTCACATAGGGTGGGGGGGCTGGGATCTGGGGGCCCACTTGTTAAAGGGGGCTTCCAGATTCCGATAAGCCCCCCACCCGCAGACCCCGACAACCACCGGCAAGGGTTGTCGGGAAGAGGCCCTTGTCCTCATCAAAATTGGGACAGGGTGCTTTGGGGTGGGGGACGCAGAGCCCCCCATGCCTCAAAGCACCCATACTCCCCATGCGTCCTGGTATGGTCCAGGAAGGGGGGCACTTGCTCGTCCCCACCCCCTTTCCTGGCCTGCCAGGCCGCATGCTCAGATAAGGGTCTGGTATGGATTTTGGGGGGACCCCATAACATTTTTTTTGGCGTCGGGGTTCCCCTTAACATCCATACCAGACAGAAGGGCCTGGTATGCTCTTGGAGAGGGACCCCATGTCGTTTTTTTTTTTTAAATTTGGTGGGGGTTCCCCTTCAAGATCCCCAGAGCACAAGGTGCCTGGTATTGTCGGGATCAAAGTCGGATCCCATTCACAGAAGTCGGATCGATGTAGGTCCAATGTAGGGTCGTTGTAGGACACATGTCACAGAGTAAAGTAGCATCAAAGTCAGACCGTTTTTGTGTCGGATAGTGTGAACCTAGCCTTAGTGTCAAAGCTTAATTGAACAAGCTGAAGTTAGAAACGGATTGGCTACCATGCACAGCTGCCCCAGATTTTGCACTCTCCAGTTTTAGTAAATCAACCCCACTGCGTTAAAATTTAGTTACAGCTGACACACAAACATACTGTAACTACTCTATCTATCAATCTATCTATCTAAAAACAGTAAGCTGCAATGTATATATATATATATATATATATATATATATATATATATATATATATATATATATATATATATTTATTTATATAAACATATATACAGTATCTCACAAAAGTGAGTACACCCCTCACATTTTTGTAAATATTTTATTATATCTTTTCTTGTGACAACACTGAATATATTATACTTTTCTACAAAGTAGTGAGTGTACAGCTTGTATAACAGTGTAAATTTGCTGTCCCCTCAAAATAACTCAACACACAACCATTAAAGTCTAAACTGCTGGCAACAAAAGTGAGTACACCCCTAAGTGAAAATGTCCAAATTGGGCACAATTGTCATGTGACTCGTTAGTGTTACAAGGTCTCAGGTGCGAATTGGGAGCAGGTGTGTTAAATTTGGTGTTATCGCTCTCACTCTCTCATACTGGTCACTGGAAGTTCAACATGGCACCTCATGGCAAAGAACTCTCTGAGGATCTGAAAAAAAGAATTGTTGCACTACATAAAGATGGCCAAGGCTATAAGAAGATTGCCAAGACCCTGAAACTGAGCTGCAACACGATGGCCAAGACCATACAGTAGTTTAACCACTTGACAACTGGGCACTTAAACCCCCTTAACAACCAGACCAATTTTCAGCGCTCTCACACTTTGAATGACAATTACTCAGTCATGCAACATTGTACCCATATGAAATTTGCGTCCTTTTTTTCACACAAATAGAGCTTTCTTTTGGTGGTATTTAATCATCTCTGGGTTTTTTATTTTTTGCGCTATAATTAAAAAAAGACCGAAAATTTTGTAAAAAAATGAATTTTTCTTCGTTTCTGTTATAAAATTTTGCAAATTAGTAATTTTTCTTCATAAATTTTGGCCAAAATTTATACTGCTACCTATCTTTGGTAAAAAAAAAAACAAATTAGTGGATATTATTTGGTCTTTGTGAAAGTTATAGAGTCTACAAGCTATGGTGCCAATCACTGAAAATTGATCACACTTGATTTACTGACGGCCTATCTCATTTCTTGAGACCCTAACAAGCCAGGAAAGTACAAATACCCCCCAAATGACCCCTTTTTGTAAAGTAGACATTCCAAGG
>BLSH010455405.1:263350-275934 GCA_018402905.1 Glandirana rugosa
GCTCAGTAACTTTAGAGTCAGCTAAGCCCTCCTGTAGTATACTGCAGGATGGGAAGAGCGGCGATGACGTCCGGGGACCCCCGGGTGTCTCGCCGCTAGAGTCTAGCTAGCACAGGGAGCCCTGTGTCGGGGGGGAGCTAACCCCATTTCTCGGTTATTTTAACAGAGAAATGGTGCACTGGCCGACACAGGTTAGTGTCCGCCAGTGATTGCTGGAGGTGCACGTACGGCGAGCACGCTCGGGGGCCCCCGCGTGTCACTCCGCTAGCCCGACTCCGAACAGGGAGCCTGTTTCGGGTCGAGGCTAATCCCATTTCTCGGTTATCTTAACAGAGAAATGGTGCACTGGCCGACACAGTTAGTGTCGTCACACACGATCGGTGTGTGACAGGGAGAACTGCGGTAACAGCTCGTTACCGCGGTTTGTTTACATCACATGACCGGCTGTGATTGACACAGCCGGTCACGTGGTAAAGAGACAATTCTATTGGCTCTTTACCCTAATCGGAGCTGGGCTTTGTCCGAGGGACAAGCCTCAGCCCGATCGCCTCACTGTGCGCCCCCGGGGGCTCGCACGAGCGGCATGCACGTGGAGGTCGTTAGTGACCGCCTGTGATTGGACACAGCCGGTCACGTGGTAAAGAGACAATTTTATTGGCTCTTTACCCCAATCGAGGGGGGGCTGTGTCCCGAGGGACACGATCGATCTGAGATCGCCGCTCTGTGGGCCCCCAGGGGCCTGCAGTAGCGGCGAGAAGGGTAGGACGTCATATGATGTCCTCCCGAATCGACTGAGATTTCAATGACTCGGTAGGGAACTGGTTAAATTAGTATTTTTTGCTAGAAAACCCCAAACATTATATTTTTTTAGCAGAGACCCCAGAGAATAAAATGTCAATATTTGCAATATTTTAAGTCACATCGTATTTGCACAGCGGGCTTTCAAATGCATTTTTTTTTTTAAAAATACACTTTTTATTAAATAAAAAAAAAACTAAACAGTAAAGTTAGCCCAATTTATTTGTATAATGTGAAAGATGATGTTACGCCAAGTAAATAAATACCTAACATGTCATGCTTTAAAATTGTGCACGCACATGGAATGACTACGTAAAAATCTCCATAGGCGTTGCTTTACATTTTTTTTTACAGGTTACCTGTTTAGAGTTACAGAGGAGGTCTAGTGCTAGAATTATTACTCTCGATGTAACAATCACAGCGATATCTCACATGTGTGGTTTGAACACCGTTTACATATGTGGGCACAACTTACATATACGTTTGCTTCTGTCCCTTTAATATTTTTTTATTGCTTTTATTCCAATTACAAGGAATGTAAACATCCCTTTTAATAGAAATGAGCATGACATGTCCTCTTTATTGAGAGATCCGGGGTCAAAAAGACCTCAGATCTCACATTTACCTTTAAGTAAAAAAAGGCCAAAGGCGGAAGTGACGTTGGACGTCTCGCCAGTCCCCCAAGGGCATAGAGCTGATTAGGGGCTATCTTGTCTTTACTCGGCACCTGACACATCGGATTGGCTCTGTGAAATCCGACAGGTCCGGTAAGCCTGGAGTCGACCGGGAGAAGTACCCTTCCTGCCGCCTATAAAAGTGATCTCGTGGCGAATCTCCCGCTGGGACCACTTTTATTTCCAGAATCGCCCACAGTACAAAAAAATACCAGGGTAACGGTAGCTAAGGTTTTCCTGTAGCCTTTATCAATTGTTTACATGATTTTTTAGGTATGTTGGTAAGTGGCATTAAACCCCAAACTAAAAATTTAATATATTGCAGCTTACCAATCATTGGATGTTATGGATGCATTTTTTTTTTTTGTTTGTTTTTTTCTTTTTACGCTTTTCCCCTCTGTCCATTTAAGAATTGGTAAGCTGCAAAAAAAGAAATGTTTGCTTCTTAGTTAAGGTATGATGGGTGTTAATGGGTTATACAATCCAATTGTATCTGCTGTAGGCACACCCTTTTATAGAAAGGCAGCTGGCTTATTCATTCCTTCATTTTATTGACTCTTGTAAGGCCTCATTCACATGGGCGACTACAGTGTACACCCATGCAAGGGCCGTGTATGCTTGTGTGAGGATGCAGAGGTGTTCCATGCATCGCCGTAAAGGCAGTCCCATTCATGTCAATTGGGACACAGCCGTTGCTTTGAATCTGACAGCTGTGTACACAGAATGTACACTGCTCTGCGGAAGAAGGCATGCCCTTCGAAACATGTTAGCTGGTGCAGCTCTCACATCCTCTCCATCATGGTCCAGGACTTTTGCCAAGATATGTCCATTCACCCCATGCTAGGGGCTTCATGCGTATTATCATCATATGTTTGTGAGTATTTTTAATCTCTTTTTTAATACATTTTACCCTGGGATAATGCACTAGGCCAGTGTGCCTTCTTTTTCTTCTTATATACCCAAATGTACACTGTCTGCCTTCAGAGCCGTGCAACCGCATGGATGTCACACTGTGAGCAGTGACTATGTCTGTGGAGCTACTGCATCCCAATTGACATGAATGGGATTGCCTGTACGGAGATGCGCTGACCACCTGTGCAACCCCACATGGGCAAACATGGCCCTCATATGGGGTGTACGCGGTAGTACGCTCATCTGAACGAGGCCTGAGGGCCCGTTTACACAGGGGCAACTTGCGCTCCATCTTGAGTCGCCCCAAGTTGCTTGACATCTTAAATCCCATTGAAATGAAAGGGAGTCGTCTTAATGTATTCTACTGAAGTCGCTCCGACTTCAAAAAAAGTTCCTGCACGACTTCAAGGCGACTTCTATATGACTTGTGCCCATAGAATTCAATAGAAGTCGCCTTCAAGTCGGGCCCCCATCTATATTGAAGCGACTTTACAGTTTCTTTTTTGAAGGCAACCCCTCACTCCCTTCTCTGATTGGCTACAGGCAAATTCGTCTGGCATGAAGTTGCGCTGTAAGTCCCCTGAAGTCACACTGAAAGTCGCCTAGCAAAGCCTGCCTAAGTCAGATTGCCCCTGTGTGAGCCTTACTCTACTGCCCAGAGAAAAGGGTATGCATTGCATTACAGATTGTTCTTTTAAGGCCGGCCATACACGATTCGAATCTCGGCCGGTTCAGCAGGAACTATTAATGGGCAGGCTAAATGTACCAAGTCGACCGATCAGCCAACTTGGGTACAGCCAGCCTGCCATATTCTCTTGTGACTATCGCTAGCGGCAGCAATAATCACTGTCTTCTCCCGGTGGGGACAGCTTCCTCCGCACCGCCCCCCCCCCCCCCCCATCCCCACCAGAAGAGAATTGCTGATTCTCCTATCAACACTGTCTGTGTTGATGGGGGAATCATGTGAATTTCTGTCCTGCAACCTATGGTAATTTGCACCATGTATGGCCAGCCTAATTCTGATGGAAATACCTGCAAACTATTTAGTCAAAGGTCCACAAATCCTGGAGATTGAATGTGAACCCATGGTAGAGGAGAAACCCAAACCCCATCCCAAGAGGTAAGTAAAAACAAGGATACTGACGGTGATAAAAACCTTTTCTTGCTCTATCCAAAACTAAAAATGATTTTTGGCATAAATAGCGCTTTATATTACCATTTTACTGTAGAACTACGCCTTTGCTTTTGTTAAAGAAAACCTGTACTAAGGGAAATAATAGGGCTACCATTGTGGGCCGCCTTGTGAAAATTCTGCTTCCTGGAAATCTCAGGTTTCAATGCTTTCTGAGTCATTGACACACAAATATACAGCAAGTGAAGAGAAACTTCTCAACTGCATATTTTGTTAAGTATTAGTAATTCACAAACTATGAAAGCCATTGGATCAGCAGGAAGTAATGTTAGGTGTGTTTGGTGGTGCTGGATGCAAAGGAGCATGTATTTTAGGTTGTTCTGCTGTGTAGAGCTTGTGATTTCCTGATGCAATCTTTTTAAGGCTTTGTGAAGGGAACAAGCAGTTGCCAGCAGACATAACTTTGTTATTTATTCATTGGTTGAAAATAAATGTCTTTATTGAAATTTAAATAAACAGAGGAGATTATAAGCACCCCACTTCTTTAAGCTTATTGGTCACATGATATCAAATACCAATCAATATAATTACTAAATGAGGATCTACACATTCTAAAGTCAATTCCCTTGTTGACACTAGATCTAAGAAAATGTGGTTACTCCTAAGTGAGCCATAATGTAAAAGTAGTGAATTTCAGAAGGTTTTACCCTCTTTATGACCAGAGCATGTTTTGATTGCACTACTGTTACTGGCAATTGCGCGATTAGCCAACACTGTACGCAAATGAAAGTTGTATCATATTTTTTTAACACAAATAGAGCTTTCTTTTGGTGGTATTTGTTCACCACTGGGGTTTTCATTTTTTGCAACAGAAAAAAAAGATCAACATTTTTTATATTAAAGCAATATTTTCTTCCGTTATAAAACACAGCTAATAAAAAACATTTTAAAAAATCTAATTTCTTTGTCAATTTAGGTCAAAATGCATTCTGCTACATGTCTTTGGGGAAAAAAATCCCTATAAGTGTATATTGATTGATTTGTGCAAAAGTTACCCTACAAACTAGCGTACATATACTGGAATTAACGCCTCTATGACACTATACTGGTAATTGCAGTGATCAGCGACTTATAGTGGGACTGTGATAGTATGGCAGGCAATTTGGCGCTAGCTGGGAGGTACAATAACTGACACTGACCTCAATAGCGACATTAATACAATGATCAGTGCTAATAATGTATACTGTCACTGTACTGACACTGGCTGGCAAGCGGTTAACATCAAGGGGTAATCAAAGGGTAAACTGTGTGTCTAACAATGTTTTCCTACTTTTACTTTACCATCTGTCTGTTTTTTGTAACAGCCTCTGATATAGCACTGCGTTACTTTAACCGACAATTGCACGGGCATGCAACGATGTACCCAAAATAAAATTGATGCCCTTTTTTCCCCACAAATAGAGTTTTCTTTTGGTGGTATTTGATCACCTCTGTGGCTTTTATTGTTTGCGCTATAAACAAAAAAAGACAGAAAATTTTGAAAAACAAAACAATATTTTTTACTTTTTGGTATAATACAAAAAAAAATAAATAAAAAAAATAAATGTATTCATCAGTTTAGGCCAATATGTATTCTTCTACATAATTTTGGTAGAAAAAAATCCCAATAAGCGCATATTGATTGGTTTGCACAAAAGTTATAGCGTCTACAAACTATGGGATAGATATATGAACTTTTTATTGTTTTTACTGGTAATGGTGGCGATCAGTGATTTTTAGCAGGACTGCGACATTGCGGCGAACAAATCTGACCCTAAGTGACATTCTTTGGGGACCAGTGACACCAATACAGTGATCAGTGCTATAAAAATGCATTGATCACTGTATAAATGACACTGGCAGGAAAGGGGTTAAGGCCAGGGGTGATCAAAGGGTTAAGTGTGTCCTAGGGAGGTGCTTTTTAACTGTAGGAGGAGTGGACTGACTGGGAATACAGAGAGATCACTAGGAACAGGCAATCTCTCTACTCCCCTATCAGAATGGGGATCCTCCTTGTTTCCATAGACAGATCCTGCCTCTCTGTACCGCGATCGTGAGTGACCGGATGGACATTGCAGTCACGTGCATCAGCCCTGGGGCTGCACTGCTGGTGTGTGCGCCCACCATTGTATCTGTTACACAGCGCCATATCGGTATGGTGCTTTGTGTAATAGAGCCAGCAGCTTTGCCACAATATATCTGCAGCAGGCAGTCTTAAAGTGGTTAAACACAGACCCAGATACCAAGCAATTGAGCTGCAAGTTTGAAAATGACTTTCTAAGCTATTGCTAGACTTGCCAGGCTACACAATTTGTTGCACAATTACAGCAAGTCTGCATTGCATGACTTCAGATCAACTTTCTTTGCAAACATTCTGCAAGTCTGCTGTAAGTTCTGGTTCAGTTATGTTTTGCAATAGTCATCCCACCACAGGGGGCACTGTGGCTGAATTTTCATGCTGTAGACGTGCAGAGCTCTTGCTGCAGACTCACCACTGCAACTTTGCTCACGCTAGAGACTTGCCATGCAAATTTGCTACAAATTGGAAAAGTGTCAACTAGAACTTGTGCTTCAAGTTAACAGACTTAAAAATCAACACTGCCAAAAATTTGTGGCAAGTTATCCTTGCTATCTGGGGAACTGTGTGTGAATGGCCACAGCCAATCAGCTGACTTCAGCCTAAATCATTGGCTGAAATCAGCTGTCAAACTCATGCATGGGTGGGTGGGAAGGAGGTACATTCATGTCAATCCCGAAGGGGGAAGAAAGGCCGCAACTTACATCACCTGACCTAGAGCTGACGCGGCTTGCAGTACAACTACTGTGGGTGGCAAGCAGTTAAATCTATAACTTTAAAGCTAAATATTGAGATAAGCAAATATTCTCTAAATACAAGAGTCTTGTGTATTCTTCTAGATTTGTGCAGCAATCCAGTGTGAAACTTTACTTCTGTATAGCTTCCTGTAATAAAGACTGGTCACTGCTGCTTTCTCTCCATGTGCAAGATGATTGGTCTTATCTACGCCTCCCTCCTGTTGGGCCCCTCCCACAGCTCTGCTCCCTGTACAGGCTATGTACAGTACAGTGATGATATCACTGCTACTTTTACAAGGTATTAACTGGTGCTTACAAAGGCAATTGGTGCACACAAAGTGGATTTATCTACTTTGTGGCTATTGAGGAATATATTTAAATGAAAGTTTTTGTGCCTGGAGTGTTAACACAAACATTATAAAATGCATAACTGCTTAAAGTATAGGCATCTAAAGGTGTATGATTATGCGTTTGAAGTCTACAGTCACTCCAGTTTACCCAAAAAAAGGACACTCTAATCTGAAAGCTTCAATACATTTTGGTAGGATCAAAGCCTGGATTCCCCCCACGTATCTCTAATTTCTTTCTAATGGCCAATGAGGCTTTTCATAGTCAATTGAGGGGAACAGGGGGGCAGGTCACTAGCTCACATCACTAGCTCTTTTATGCTCTCTTAACTAATGCAGGCAAATCAAGGTTAGTGGTATGAGCTGGCAGAGTGCTGTGCACATCCTTAAAACATTGTAGAAATGATCATATGTGATGATGAGCATCCATTATTGAAATAACTGAAAACCAATGAAGGAAAGGGATGAGTTAGGGACAGTAGACTTGGGGGAAAGAGCTAGATAATGCTGGATGCCCTCCAGACAGGAAACAAAGCAGGCTTTCTTTGACTTGTTGAAGCTTATAATACACACTGTGAGAAGCTCACAGTGTGCCATCCATAAAACCAGAGCAAGCAATTGCAGTGCAGGCAGGGGCGTAACGATAGGGGTTGCAGGGGTTGCAATTGCAACCGGGCCCCATGGTCCAGGGGGCCCATGTGCCTCCCTTGTACACCTGAATAGGAGGAATGGCGGGGGTGGCATTTAGAGGACCCAATCTCCTCCATTTTCCTTTATCCAGTTTACTTGTCTTCTGCTGTTCCCAGGGCCCCTGTGTGCTTCCCTGGTCCCCCTGGGGCCTGCTGCAGAACTTGTGAAAGGGCCCCACTGCAGTACTGTAATAAAGGGACCCACGATAGGAGTAAAGGGCCCCAGGATGAGTGGGAAGAGGGAAGGGCCCTGGCCAGGGGTCAGGGGGCCCTTCATAATTTCTTGCACCGGGGCCCTGAAGGTTCTAGTTACGCCTCTGAGTGCAGGGGAGCAGCCTGTACAACTCTGCAAGACGGGATAATATAGATAGAAAATATGAGGAGCTAACTTGCTGAGAAAGTACTGGAGATTGACTGGCACATCCCAAATTGGTAGGAAAAAGGGAAGGGAGAAAAAAAACCCAGGGATTTTAAAGGCAGTTATCCAAAAAAAGATTGAGTATAAGAGAATGTAAAATCAACAAGTTTATTCAAATATATATATATATATATATATATATATATATATATATATATATATATATATATGCGGCACAGTGGTGTAGTGGATAGCACATTCACCTGGTAGCAAAAGGGTCGCTGGTTCAAATCCCCACCACAACATTACCTGCCTGGAGTTTGCATGTACTCCCTGTGCCTGCGTGGGTTTCTTCTGGGTACTCTGGTTTCCTCTCACACTCCAAAGACATGCTGTTAGGTAAATTAGATCCTGTCTAAATTGGCCCTAGTATATGTATGAATGTGAGTTAGGGACTTTAGATTGTATGCTTCTTGATGGTAGGGACTCATGTGAATGTACAATGTATATGTAAAGCACTGCTTAAATTGACAGCGCTATATAAGTACCTTAAATAAATAAAATAAAGAAAAAAAGGTAGTAGCAATCATTACAGAACAATGTTAAAAACAAAGCACGTAGTCATACATATATAATACAGATCTGATATTTTGAACATGCAGTTGGTCTGGTAGCAGGAGGCCACACCACAAACAGTTACATAGAAGATTCCGACATGTTTCGGAATATAATAAATTCTTCTTCAGGAATTGATCAAAGCAGACTGTATTTTTCTGGTGGTATAATGAATAACAATTATAAGTTTTATCTACCTATGAGTAACCCTGTACTCTATTTAAGGGCTCATTATATTCTTTTTCATTGTCCACCTCTGTAAGCACTACTATCTATAAATCATCCAGTATAATGCTCTGAGCTTACACCTAGACATGTATTATTTGTTTCATACTAGGACCATCTCTGCATCTGTGATCCTCGTGAGCGCCTCCTGGCGGTGGTACTGCCCTCCCCAAACTTTTAGTCATAAATTGCTGTGTGTCAGGGATACTATTCCCCACTTGCATTTATGATACATTAACCACGTTGAAAGTGCAAGGAATGCCATGGGGCACACTGAAATGATACTAAGACCACTTTGTACATATATTGAAATGTAGCTACATGATGTGAGTATGCTCAAAATTCTCTCTTTCCCTTTGTTTTCATGCCCTGTTGAACTGACCTCCCACTTTGATACCACTTTCTATACTATGTGTCTATGGTGATTGATATCGATATGTTATTCATTATACCACGATAGTGATGTAGTAGTGGATGAATGAATGTTATTATTTAGTTATTATTATAATGGTTAACTTTCTGCAGCACTCGGTCGGTAGCATTTATTGACTTCAAACAGAAAAACAAAGTTCATAATACTTGCACCAGATGATCAAAATCCAACAGGGTAAATATTACAAGGAACAATAGCCTTCAGAGTCCCATTCCAACTGTGCCCTCATGTTCATGGAGAGAGAAAGTGAACTGACACAGACACTGCTAGCTTGAATGTCCACTTAAGTGCTAGCCTCACACTGGGGGGGGGGGGGGTTCTCCCAACCAGACTACTGACAATACCCCCTCAAGTCTAATTAAAATACTTTTGTTCCTTTTCAAGTATGACCACCCAATCTACATTCCACAACCCCCTGCAAGTAACTGTGGGCCTTTAATATGTAATGCAGCTTGGCTGCCAGCTGCATTAGACCATACATTATAGCCTATGTGCACCAATGTACATATTATACAAACTGTGTATATGTATGAAATATTACACAACAACCACCAGATAAAAACAGTCTGCTTTGACCTTCCCCTGAAGAAGGAATTTATTATATTCCGAAACATGTCTGGATCTTCTATCCAACTGTTTGTGGTATGGCCTCCAACTACAAGACCAACTGTATGTTCAAGATATCAGATCTGTATTATATATGTATGGCTACAGGCTTTGCTTTTAACATTGTTCTGTAATGATTGCTACTACCTACTTTTTGATATATTTGAATAAACTTTTTGATTTTACATACTCTTATATGCAATCTCTGGGTGGATAACTGCCTTTAAAGTCCAGGGGGGTTTTCTCCCTTCTATTTTTCTAAGACAGTGGATTAGACCGGAGTTCAGCTTTAATGGAATGCTTTTTCCAATTAAATCAAATAATCTGAGTATAATAATAATGTTATATGGGAGTAAGGGGTACTGTACGGTGCCTCAAATCGCCCTTTAAATCAGTCACTTTGTTTAGAAGGCCATGAAACCTAGCGCAAACGAGTTACTGTATTTAAAAGATTGGACAATTTATTTTGTATGAAAAAGTCCGTATATGCACAAACACATAAAAAGAAAAATTCAAAATGTTATTACAATTTGCTGTTCCATAACCGACCAAAATGCTTGGAAATGGCAGTGTGCAGTGATACCCTGTGGGGTCTTGTTAGCTAGCATTGCTCCCCAGTATGTCACCTCTAACTCATTTCTAGTAATTCCTATCCCAAGCTGTTTACATATTATCTATAAATGTTTCATAAAACAGCCATTAAAATAAATATATTCAAATACAAAAAGAAGCCTAATGTGGTTGTATGTAGATATGATAGTTAATGTAAAAAAACATACATAACTGTGCTGAATATATATCTATAGGGCATAATTATAAAGTAGTCATTTGTCAGCTGAATGCCCATTAGAAAATATATTTTTATAACACGCATTCATCATCCACATCTACCTGATCAGGTCATATTTGCCACTATAACCAATGTCTAGACTTCCCATTTTTTAAATCAAGCTCTTAATTATCATTCCCCACATTTGCATTATTTGCATTCAGTGTTATAATTGCTGGCACTGACTGAGTTGTTTTCAGTTTTATTTTCTTTTTTCAAAAAATAAATAGGAATTCCAGATATGGCATCTTTTGTATAATTACATTGGTCCAGCTTGACATCACAACCCCGTCTCTCTACCTCGTCCAAATCGAGAACACTTATCATTCATTGAGAAAATGCAAAGCATTCTCTGAATGGCACCCGTGTCAAGTGGCAGACCTCCTGTGTTCACAATGCAGCAGGGTAGCTGCTCGGCACGGGGCCGAGATCACTGGAATTGCAATGTTTACTACAGTGATTTCCAACTTTTAGAGGGATCCCACAGGTATTTTATATGTGTAGCGGTACCCTTGAAAGCACTGTTTAATGATGATGATTGAATGTAGTTAGAAAACAGTCACTGCGTATTTCCTGATAACAGCAGTACAAATGATGATGATGACCAGGGTTCTTTTCCTAATTAGGCAGAGGCCGCACACATTCAATAACGGATCCATCTACACTGACTAGACACATGCAATTCGTTTTGTTACGAATTAGTTTACGGATGGAATTCGGCATATTCGTTCATTCGGAAGCATCCAAATGAACTAAAAACTCTTTTGACGAACGCATACGAAAACAAATTTTCTGAAAGAAGGAAAACCCGAAAGAATGAAAATCTGAAAGAAAGAAAATCCGAAAGTACGAAAAATGATTCAACCTACAAGTTTAACGAATCGATTACATTTGGATAATTTTCATTTTTCGTATTTTCTATTATAATTAAAGTGGTTGTAATGAGCGATGCATACTAGCTCATTATGCCTTTGTCTTGCAGGTTTTTTTTTTTATAGAGTTTACAACCACTTTAAATTATTAACTTTTCATATAGTTTTTATTATTATTATTATTTATTTTTATAAACTATTAAATTATAGGTATTGGAATTTCCTTTCAAATTTGGCTAAAGTAACTGTTAGTGAACGTAACGAATGCATCCAAAATTACGTATTATCTGAAATAACGAATGCCGCATCTAAACGAATGGAAAGGAATGAATATGAATGCATCCGAAGTTACGAATAATCCGAAGTAACGAATGCCGATCATAACGAATGATCCTAAAAACTAAAAAAACAAACAAAAATGAAAATAAACACATTTTTTTAGTAGTGCCTAAGGGATGGGGATGTCTTTTGAATTTATAATGCTGAGAAACTTGTAACTGGGAATGGGTATAGGACATGGGATGCTCCAATCAAGCTCTGAAGATGAGGACACTAACTTCCCTGCCTTGTAAATAACACTTCTGAACCTGAAAACAGGGCTCGAGTCCTGCGGAAACGCATGGGAACTGCATTCCTGTACTTTTTCCACAGCACGAACGCAGTTCCCTTTTGCATCCCTCCTGCAGGACACGGCTGCTATCAGTTGCCAGGCGTACCAACGGGGTGCGGGGTGTTGGTCTGCTCTGGGTGCCGCGCATTGCAGGGGTTATCAGGCTGGCATGTCCATGAGTGGTAAGTAGCTGGGCTGCTCCTTCAGCCTGCTCCGCTTACCCGACCGCCTTATTGGTTCAGCGGGTGGGGCGGGGGTGGGAATTACCCAGCTGCCCCGTGACCAACCATGAAGGGGGAAGGAGCTGATGGATGCCGAGCCCATCGCTTGACTGGGAAAAAAAGTGAGTGCTTGCCCTTGCAGCAGCCTCCCTGTATGCATGGATTGGAGGAGTGGAGGTGCAGCTGCATATGGAGGAATTTATCAGCCACTGAATGCCTGATTCTCCTCCAATGCAGGCATTCAGCGGCTGATCAATTCCTCTATATGCAGCTGCCCCTCCGCCCCTCCTATCCAACTTCTTTTGCTGCTCTTCAGCTCCCCCTGTGCTTGTGCTCGCTCTCCAGTTCACTGCAGTGCTATCCTGTCTCCCCCATGTTTTCCATTCCCCATTCATGGTATCCAGTCCCCC
>BLSH010455405.1:277104-298250 GCA_018402905.1 Glandirana rugosa
GCTCCCCCTGTGCTCTCTGCCCCCCCCCCCCAGTGCTCTTCTATCCTCTATCATGTCTGCAGTCTCTGACCATCTCCTGGATCATGTCCTCAGTCTCAGACCATCTCCTGTATCATGTCCTCAGTCTCTGACCATCTCTTGTATCATGTCTGCAGTCTCTGACCATCTCCTGTACTGTGTCTGCAGTCTCTGACTGTCTCCTGTACTATGTCTGCAGTCTCTGACTGTCTCTTGTATCATATCCACCATCTCTGACCATCTTCTGTATAATGCCTGCAGTCTCTGACCATTTCTTGTATCTCTTGAGGGATGCAGAAAATTCTGGGCGGGAATGGGGATACATTGTTCAGAGGGATGCAGATAATTCTGGGAGGGGATGGGGATACATTGTGGAGAGGGATGGGTGATGCTGGGTGGGGATGGGGATACATTGTGGAAAGGGATGAGGATAATACTGGGCAGGGATACATTTATTTTTGAGGTGGGAGGGTAATCTTGGGTGAGTTCCCACACTTTTTTCCCAGGACTTGACCCCTGCCTGAAAGAAAAGGCTAAATCAGGGACACTGTAGCAGCTGTACCCTGGAAAGCTACACTGCCTCTTATATATATCCTGAAAACACCAAACGTCACCCAGATCAGCAAGCAGTCTTTTACTCATGAGACCATCCAATAGCTGCCAGACTTAGCTTCCGGTTGCCTACTAGTAAAGTGTTAGTAGACTGGATCCTCAAGGGTGAAGTCTGAGTGGTGTCTCTGCAGTTGCAGATATGGGCCCCTCTGGCTTTCCCACAGCCAAGAACCCGATAAGCATCAATTTGAATCAGCATCCAAGTCTTAAGAGATGGCAGCTTCCCCAGCTAGTGAATCTAGTAGACCAAGTGTATAGAGCTATATATCCAACGCATGCTAGGCCCCAATCTGGGCCCAGCAACATAGATTATTATTATTATTGTTACATGATTTATATAGCGCCAACAGTTTACGCAGTGCTTTACAATATAAAAGGGAGACAATACAGTTACAATACAATAAAATACAAGAGGGTTAAGAGGGCCCTGCTCAGAAGACCTTACAATTTATTAGGGTGCGGAGGTTGGTACAAAAGGTTGTAATTGTGGGGAATAAGCTGATGGAAGTGATAAAAGATTAGATGGAGGTGCGATAGGCTTCCCTTAAGAGATTATTTTTCAGGGATTGCCTGAAGGCAGCTAGAGTAAGAGATAGCTGGACAGATTGAGGTAGAGAATTCCAGAGGAAGCAAGAGGCTCTGGAGAAGTCCTGGAGACAATCATGTGAGATGGAGACAAGGCAGCTTGAGAGCAGAAGGTCTTGAGAGGAGCGGAGAGGACGGTTTGGGTGATATTTGGATACAAGATTGGTGATGTAGCTGGGGGCAGAGTTGTGGATGGCTTTGTATGCTGTAGTTAGTATTTTGAATTTAATTCGCTGAGTGATCGGGAGCCAGTGGAGGAATTGGTGGAGAGAGGTGGCAGACACTGACCTTACCCACTGATTGGTATGGTATTGGCATTCATGATATAGCGAAGAGGGGGTAGCTTATGGAGAGGCAGGCCAATGAGGAGAGAGTTGCAATAGTCAAACCGAGTGATAAAAAGGGAGTGAATGAGTAGCTTGGTGGTTTCATTAGTTAAGAAGGAGGGCATTTTTGAGATGTTACAGAGGCAAGCTTTTGGCAACGATTGGATTTGGGGCTGAAAGGACAGCTCACTTAGCAACCTATCTAGGAGATTGCTATGTATACAGTTTCTCACAAAAGTGAGTACACCCCTTACATTTTTGTAAATATTTTATTATATCTTTTCATGTGACAACACTGAAGAAATGACACTTTGCTACAATGTAAAGTAGTGAGTGTAAAGCTTGCATAACAGTGTAAATTTGCTGCCCCCTCAAAATAACGCAACACACAGCCATTAATGTCTAAACCGCTGGCAACAAATGTGAGTACAACCCTAAGTGAAAATGTCCAAATTGGGCCCAATTAAACATTTTCCCTCCCCGTTGTCATGTGACTCGTTAGTGTTACAAGGTCTCAGGTGTGAATGGGGAGCAGGTGTGTGATATTTGGTGTTATCGTTCTCACTCTCTCACTGGAAGTTCAACATGGCACCTCATTGCAAAGAACTCTTCTGAGGATCTTAAAAAAATAATTGTTGCTCTACATAAAGATGGCCTAGGCCAGGGGTAGGCAACCTGCGGCCCTCCAGCTGTTGCAGAACTACAAGTCCCATCATGCCTGGAAGTAATTGTAACTGCCAGGCTTGCAATGCCTCATGGGAAATGTAGTTCCACAACAGCTGGAGGGCCGCAGGTTGCCTACCCCTGGCCTAGGCTATAAGAAGATTGCCAAGACCCTGAAACTGAGCTGTAGCATGGTGGCCAAGACCATACAGCGATTTAACAGAAAAGGTTCCACTCAGAACAGGCCTCGCCACGGTCGACCAAAGAAGCTGAGTGCACGTGCTCAGCGTCATTTCCAGAGGTTGTCTTTGGGAAATAGACATATGAGTGCTGACAGCATTGCTGCAGAGGTTGAAGGGGTGGGTGGTCAGCCTGTCAGTGCTCAGAACATACGCCGCACACTGCATCAAATTGATTTGCATGGCTGTCATCCCAGAAGGAAGCCTCTTCTAAAGATGATGCACAAGAAAAACAGTTTGTTGAACACAAGCAGACTAAGGACATGGATTACTGGAACCATGTCCTGTGGTCTGATGAGACTAAGATAAACTTATTTGGTTCAGATGGTGTCAAGCGTGTGTGGCGGCAACCAGGTGAGGAGTACAAAGACAAGTGTGTCTTGACTACAGTCAAGCATGGTGGTGGGAGTGTCATGATCTGGGGCTGCATGAGTGTTTCCGGCACTGGGGAGCTACAGTTCATTGAGGGATCCATGAATGACAACATGTACTGTGACATACTGAAGCAGAGCATGATCCCCTCCCTTCGGAGACTGGGCCGCAGGGCATTATTCCAGTGGCAACCTATGAAGCTCTGGGGAACTGGATGCCCAAGAGGGTTAAGGCAGTGCTGGAAAATAATGGTGGCCACAAAATATTGACACTATGGGCCCAATTTGGACATTTTCACTTAGGGGTGTACTCACTTTTGTTGCCAGCGGTTTAGACATTAATGGCTGTGTGTTGAGTTATTTTGAGGGGACAGCAAATTTACACTTTATACAAGCTGTACACCCACTACTTACATTGTAGCAAAGTGCCATTTCTTCAGTGTTGTCACATGAAAAGATAGAATAAAATATTTAAAAAATTGTAAGGGGTGTACTCACTTTTGTGAGATACTGTACATAGTTATGCTGTTCCAGGTTTTCCAATGTAACTATGAAGAATGCCATATGTGGAATTCTTCTTTAACCACTTGCTGACCGCCTATCGGCATCTGACGGTGACAGAGTGGCTCTGTAAGGCAAAAAGCCGTCATACGACGGCGGCTGCCAGATCGCGCACAGTGAGCGTGCGCGCGCCGCTGGAGGCGCGCCCGCGCACTCACTGTGTCCAGGAAGGGCCAGGGAGTGGGTGCAGCGGATTCGATCTCCGCCGGCTACCCGCGATGCCCCCCCCGGAGTGAAAGAATGTAAGTAAACACGGACCTCCGTTCTGTGAGAGGGGGGAGGACTGTGATCACAGCCTTCCTTTACATGGAAGCTGTGATCACTTCCCTTCCCCTGTTAGGGCAGCCCCCATACAGTAAGAACACGCCCAGGGAACACATTTAACCCTTAGAGCACCCCCTGCAGGTTAACCCCTTCACTGCCAATGGCATTTACACAGTAATCAGTGCATTTTTATAGCACTGATCGCTGTATAAATGCCAAAGGTCCCAAAAAAGTGTCAAAATGTTCCGACATGTCTGCCCTAATATCGCAGTACCGCTAAAAATCGCAGATCGTCGCCATTACTAGTAAAAAATAAAAAAAAAATAAAAACCCCAGAAATGAAAACGCGACCACTTTTGCGCAAACCAATCAATAAACGCCGATTGCGATTTTTTTAATCACAAATATGAGGAAGAATATAAATCGGCCAAAACCGATGAAAAAAAATGTTTTTTTATATTTTTTTTTTTTATTTGTATTTTAGCAAAAAGTAAGAAATTTGGTTTTTTTTTGCAAAATTGTCAATCTTCTTTTGTTTATAGCGGCGATCAGAAATGACGCATCGGTGATCAAATACCACCAAAAGAAAGCTCTATTTGTGGGAAAAAAGGACGCAAATTTCGTTTGGATACAATGTCGCACGACCGCGCAATTTTCAGTTAAAGCGACGCAGTCTCTGGTCCTAAAGTGTGAAATCCTTCCGGGGCTGAAGTGCTTAACTAGTAACCATAACACATAAAAAAAATGAGAGGAAGTAAAAGAGAAAAAAGTAGATAAATAGGGGAAGAAAAGAAGGAAAAAAGGTTTTGTCTTAACAGACAGCTGAATTAACAACAGTAGTTAGTAATGAGCATCTGACCCCAATTGCTGCCAAACCTGGATAGACAGCCTCATGCCAAATGAGTTTTTTTAGTAAAGTGATTTTGATTTACTTAGAAATAACAAACATGTGATACTCACCTGCTCAATGGATTTGCACAGAGCAGCCCAGATCCTCCTCTTCTCGGGTCCCCGTTTGGTGCTCCTGGCCCCTCCCTCCTATTGAGTGCCCCCAAGCAGCACTCACTCATTCAGACACGGATCTATGGCCCGCTCCCTTTCTCCTGATTGGCTGACTGACTTAGACAACAGTGGGAGCCAATGGCGCCATGCTGCTGTCTCAGCCAATGAGGAGGGGAGTCCTGGCCACTGTCGCAGAGTGTCTTGTGCAACATCACTGGATCTAGAGGGACCTCAGGTAAGTATTGGGGGGATGAGGGGGCTGCTGCACACAGATGACTTTTTATCCTAATGCATAGAATGTGTTAAGATAAAAAACCTTCTGCCTTTACAACCACTTTAAGCCAGAAATTACCAAATATATCCAGGATTTCCAAGAGGGTGGGCAAGGGTGCTTCAAGCCTGGAACATATTTACTGTACATAGAATAGCAGTAATGAAAAATGTTTTTCTCATTGGAGATAATAAGCTTAGTTGTATAAGGCCAATTAGACATAATTTCAATACTCAAAAAACTGAAGTTTAAGTGGGCAATACAAACTCAAAGGGGTTGATTTACTAAAACTGGAAAGTGCAAAATTTGGTGCAGCTGTGCATGGTAGCCAATCAGCTTCTACGTTCAGCTTGTTCAAAAAAGCTGATTGATTTCTATGCAAAACCTGCAGCAGATTTTGCATACTCCAGTTTTAGTGTCAATGTGCAGTACCAAATGCAATGATAAACAGATGCAGTAGCTCTATCACTACACTGACAAGAAGCAGAGGAAATCAGTTTTGTTTCATAAAGTTTGGGTAGGGAATAACAAGTAGAATGGAGGAATATAAATTGGATAAATGTGTCCTCTGTAGAGATAATAAAAGAATAAAGATTTTTTAAATAGATTTTTTCTTGCAAAGGACAGGCAATACTGAAATCTTTGGTGACACCTAAATTGTTAACATTAAACTTTTATACTGGGCAGATAGTCTTCCTTCTGTCATCTGAAATCCTCGGTATCTTTTCAGTGCTGATAGAACAGTGTTAGCAAATCGATACAATACAGAATAGTAGCCATCTAAATCTCACATGATTAGGGAGGCCATAATCTTTGCACAGTTAAAGGAACCTAAAAAGGCCTTAATTAATGACAGTAACTATTTTGCTATCCAAATGGATGCCTTTAACGTCTTAGAGGTCACTACTGTGCCATAAAGTTGTTTGTCATTTGCAAATGACAAATCATTTGATTTTACCCTTAGTTCACCATTGATTTCATAGGAGACCCAGTATACCTCATGCCGATTAGTTATTGACTTAAGCATTTGATGGACTACCGCTAAAGAGTTTAAGCCTAACATTCACATTTATATCGGCCACAGATTTATATCATAACGAACATGTCTCTTGAAGGCAAATTAGATATTTTTAAAGTAGACCTAGCATTAAAGTGATTGTAAAGTCTCATTTTAAAAAAAATAAATAACAAACATTTTATACTTTTTTTTTGTTTAACAGAGGATAAACATGCGCTCCTCTGTGCAGTTGGTTCTTCTGTGCTCCTGGCCCCTCCCTCCTGTTGTGTGCCCCACAGCAAGGAGCTTCCTATGGGGGCACCCGAGCCAAGTCATAGCTCAGTGTGTCCATTTAGACACGGAGCCCCGGCTTCATACCCTCTCTCCCCTGATTGGCTAACTGACTTTGACAGTCGTGAGAGCCAATGGCGCTGCTGCTGTGTCTCAGGCAATCAGGAGGAGAGTCCTGGGCGGCTAAGACACTCAGGTCTCAGGTAAGTAATAAGGGGTGCTGGGGGGCTGCTACACACAGAAGGTTTTTTTTATCTTAATGCATAGAATGCACTAAGATAAAAAAAACCTTCTGCCTTTACAACTCCTTTAAGATGACCATTCATTGACTGAAATTCAGCTGATTCAGCAGGGACCGGCCGAATTTCAACTCATGTGTGAGCAGGCTGGTTGTACAGAAGTCGATCCACTCACAACCAGCCTGTCAGATTTTTCCTGAACAATCAATGGTGCCAGCTATAGCGGGCAGCAATAATTAGTGTGTTCAGATGGCAGGGAATATAACAATGGGAGTGATTCCCCCATCCACACTGATATATGAATGGGGGAAATTGACAATTTTTTTCCCTTCAACCCGCTGGTTTAACGAAAAAAAAAAAAAAAAAGATTAATGTATGGCCTGCTTTAGTTTTCTGGTTTTAAAACTCAACTCCAGTTAAGCTCCCCCCTCCCTGTCCTCTCGCCACTCCCCTTCCTGCATTTTAGGATTTTTTTTTCGCATCCATACCTTAAATCCGGGTGTTTTCTGGCCAAGCAGGGCCCTATTTACAGCATCATTGGTGGATGATCCACTGTGCTACAGGTGACAGTGCTGTTGCATGCAGTGCTCAGCTTGAAAGTCCAGGTTCTGTAATAATGCCATTGACAGCATGGGTTCACAGGAAGTGGTATGAATTACTCTGTGCCTTATTCAACCCAGAAAAGCACTGGTGCACAGGAGCAAAGAAGGACATAGAGAGGAAGAATAGTGGTTTGATTTTTTTTTAAAGCAGGCACAAAAAAAAAACATTAAACTGGAAACCTGAATTTTATCGCTAAGTGCATGCATGCTATGCTATGTGTAAATGTAAAGCCGAACATAGATGGATCGAATTTTGGATGATTTTGCAAGGACTGTCAGAGATTCGATCCATGTATGGGCAGGCTGGTTGTACTTAAAGAAGAACTATGGTCAAAATGAAAAAACAATCAATATGTTATGCACCTATACATTCTGTTAAACATGTCACTGATTGTTTTGCAAAAAGCAGCAAGGATGTTGAGATCTCTACCTTGTCTCCTGCTCTCATGTGCACTTCCTTTAGTGATGAAACAACTTCACTTCCTGGTTTTCTAATTGCCTGTGTTGAACTCCTGTTGTCCCCTTTTGTGTCTATCTCTCTGCAAAAACGTCCTGACATCAGTGGGGGAGAGGCTCTTGTATCACATGGGAAGCTGAGGGATTTCATTCTACCCAGAATCGGCATGTGAAGCTCCACCCACTCCCACCTATGTCCCTCCTTTGCCCACCCACTGCTTTAGATCCTAGACCTAGCTTGTCTGTAATGACCTGTTTTACATAGCACACACCCAGCAATTGATTGGCAGATGGTTGTGTGTTATGTAAAATAGACTGAGCATCATAGAAGGCAGGAGGACTGAGAGATAGACAAGCTATTTCACTGACAGGAAATTACATCTGAGCTCTGCTGAACCCCTCCCATAATCATTACTAGTATACAGCAAAGGAGCATTGCTGGAGGGGATTAGAGACCAGAATTGCAGCAATATGGTAGGAAAATAATCATTTCAGTTATTTTGTTTATTACCATGTGTAACTTTCAGGTATTTATATGAGGATTTACTAAAATATGTATGTTGTCTTTAGTTGTACCTTAAGTCTGTTCATTGATCGACTTCAGTACAAACAGCTTGTTGGATTTTTGGCATGCGATTACTGGAGCGACTAGCACTAATCATTGTGTTCTGACAACCGGGAAGGCTCTCTGTGCCCCCCACTCGCTGGCAGAGCACAATAGCTCCATGGAGGGGATTCCCCCATCATCACTGACTGCATTGATGGGGAATCAAGCAATTTTCTTTCCTAAATCAAATCATCTATGGCCTGCCTTACACACAAGTGCATATTATGTCTCACAGAGGTCACGCAGCTACCCCAAAATAATACTTTCATCTGCATTTATTTGCAGAAGAAAGGCACCACCTTTGTTTGGGCATCATACAGCCCCAGCTGCGGCCTCTCACCTTATGGCTTGCTACAAAATGACAGCATAGCTGAGGGAGCATAACCTGAGGAAATGCTTCTTCATTAGACTGATGACATCATCTGAACCTACAGAAATTCACTTAACCAAAGCTCAAGGATGGCTTACAATGATGAAAGGTAGAGGTTTTTAAAAAAAAAAAAGAAAAGAAAAACTATCCTGTTGCTGTATATTTTGACATGCTGGGAATTCATTCATGCAGAATTGTGAAATTACCGAAGGTTCTTTTTAAATAGGAAGGCATAATTTTAAGTATTGGTGATATTTCTTCTTGTCACTTTTTTCTTAAACAAAAAATCTTTACTGAACAAAGAAAATGATCGTTTCCATTACAGTTATGGAATCTGCTATAACAAGCTTCAGCTAACACACGTAGGAAACAGATGGACAACAGGAACACAGATCTGCTAGTAAAGTTTTTCTAGAACCAGTAAGAAGAAACAATGATAAGAAAGATAAAATTGAAAGTGAGGCAACTGGAGACAAAAGGAGGGGAAAGTAAAATCAATGGTATGTAAGTGATACTCTTAAAGGGTCCTTTCACACAGGCGTTCGTTTTTTTGTTCAGTTAACGTTTTTTTTTTTTCTAAAAAAACAGATCAAAAACTAATACAAATGTCAATTTTTACATCTGTTTTCATATCCGCTGACATCCGTTTTTTACAAAAAAAAAGTGATTGAACTGAACTTCAAACCCTGCATATAGCTGGTTGCTAAGGAGGGGGCCGGTAAGCCAGCCACCGCGTCCTTAATAACCGATGAGTCATCAGCTGAATGTAAAAATAAATTACTGGCAAAAAAAAATTGCGTAAAAAAATGGCGTGGGGTTCCCCCCTACCAGGCCCTTCGGGTCTATTTTGGATTCAGCGTGGACCCCCCCACGCCAATTAAAAGAAAAAAAAAAAATGGAGTGGGGTCCCCCCCAAAGTCCATACCAAATACCAGATATCTGAGCATGCAGCCTAGCAGGTCAAGAAAGGGAGGGGACGAGCGAGCGAACCATACCAGGCCACATGCCCTCAAAATGGGCCCCAAAGCATCTTGCCCCCTTGTTGATGGGAACAAGGGCCTCTTCAGATAACGTCACCTGGAGAACCCGCCTACTGTGATGTCATAACAGATGCCAGACAGCAGACGACAACACAACGGAGTAAGACGGCAACAGAAGAAAAGTGGCTTTTTTCATTTTTTTAGCGGGTAACCGGCTGCAAAGAAGAAGACAGCTGCGGAAGAGAAGGCATGGGGATAGACGGCAGCAGGAGAAGATGGTGGTGGGAGAGAAGGCACCAGGAGAGACGGCGGCAGGAGAAGACGGCACCAGGAGAAGACAGAGCTATTAATAAAGGAATTGTCAAAAAGCCGGCTCTTGTTCTTTTTACATTTCACTGCCATTTTGATGAATGGGTAGGGGTAATATGTACCCAATACCCATTTACATAGGGGGGGCCCAGGATCTGGGGCCCCCTTGGTAAAGTGGGCCCCCAGATTCCGATAAGCCTCCCCCCAGAACCCAACAACCATTGGCAAGGGTTGTCGGGAAGAGGCCCTTGTCCCCATCAACATGGGGGCAAGGTGCTTTGGGGTGGGGGGGCCCCAATGCACCCACCCCCTATGTTGAGGGCGTGCAGCTTGGTATGGTTCAGGAGGGGGGTACTCGCTCATCCCCTCCTTTTCCTGACCTGCTGGGCTGCATGCTCGTATAAGGGTCTGGTATATATTTTGGGGGGGACCCCACGCAGATTTATTTTACATTCAGCTGAGGGAAAAAAAGAAAGGGGTTTAAAAATGGATGTCAGTGGATTGGATGTAAATGGATCCTCTGCTAACATCCGTTTTTCGTCCGTTCCGTTGTTTTTTACAGAAGAAAAATAGGGTTCTGTTCCCACTTAAAAAACGTAGCTTAGCGGAAACGGATGGCAGCGGATGATCATTCGCTGACATCCGCTAGCCCATAGAGATACATGTATGTCCATTTTTCACCTGCCAACAGATGGAGGAAAAACAGACATACAGAACGCCCGTGTGAAAGGACCCTTAGGCCCCTTTCACACATGCTGTTCGATCAGGTCCACCTGTTTGTTTTTCAGGCGGACCTGATCGGACAGTCCATTCACCTCTATGTCTGCTGACATCCGCCGCTATCCAGTCTGGTCCACCAAATCCAGACGAATGGATCCCTAGTTTCCATCCGTCTGGTTGATCGGATGGGATCGGATGAAAATGGACAGGCTGATCCATTTTCATCTGATCTCCCATAGAGGACAGCGGGACTCTGACCGGTCCGTCTCTGCACTGAGCAGAGACGGACCTGTCATCTGCCTGCTGAGCAAGTGGAGTCTGTCAAAATGGACAAGCACTGTGTGAAAGGAGCCTTAGGGCTTATTCACACCAGGTGCGTTGAGCTGGGTTAAACAGCATTGATCAATAGAGGCTCAATGCAAGGGCACATGGAAAACAAATGTTATCCAGGGGCCCTGTTCACATCATACAGAACATGTGCACTAGTGTGCATTGAATAGAAATGCAGCATGGTCGCATTTTCATGGAGCAAAATGCATGATACCCCACATGTGAATGCAGAGAGTTGAATATAATGTAATTTTGTGACATTTCAAAAAAAAGTTAAAAAAAGTAAACAGTGCAATGCAGTGTAACAACATATCTCACCACCTTTCAGAATGCACACCAACGAACATGTGTTTTACCGAACAAAACGCATGCAAACTGGTGTGAATGAGACCTTAACCAAACAGTTTGCAGCAAAGATCTATGTACTTATTTTCTATAAAATACAGTTATTGACTAAAAAAAAAAAAAAAAAAATCATACTCACCTATGTTGCTGCAGCATCGATCCAATGCTGCAGCTGTCCCCTGCCACTCTAAGACCAAAAACTGAGCAATCACATGACAGCTGATCGCTCAGTTCTCAGTTTTCACTTAGCAGTGGGCAGTGACTGTCAGTCACCGGCCCTCTGCTCTGTATGTAAATGTCAATATGCAGTTGCTGTCACAGATTTAAGGCAGCCATTATTCTGTGCAACTGGATCTTTTTTTCATTTTCTGTTATACAAATAGTTACATGTCTGCTTTCCTGTGTTCACATAATAAATGCCAACAATGTGTGCACATACCCTGTACCTAGAAGTATTGTTCTGATATCTTCTGACAAAGATAGATTTATTTTTAAAAATAGAAAATGTTCTTAAGAGAATGAAATCATTTGTGTTTTTGGAACAATCTTCTATCAAAATCCCTATATTACCAAGAAATTGGCCACAAGTCTGCCGAGCAGTATCTCATGACTATGAGCAGCCTTGGTGTAAATAAGACATTAGAGCTCTTTGGAATGTATTTAGTAAACTAGTAGTTCTCAAACCACAGTCCTCAGGGATTTAAATTTCCCTTTTTAAACAAATTTGAATAATCCCTAAATCCAGAACTACTAATTGCCCTTAAGTAGTGGCCTGAGAAGCACTAGGGAAAGCACATGAAATCACCAATGTCAAATGAAACGGGGACATCGACTGTGAACCTCTCTGCTAAATCCAGTATAATTAATATTGGCAGACTGTGTACTTTACATAACGCTTATCACAGGCTACAGTCTATTCAAAAATGGGTCGGGTCATTTAAGATTTGTTATTTCCACATTAAGGCCCAAATTACAGGCACAAACTCAACACAGTTTACAGATGAAAGACCATAAATTGCTTAATATATCTTGCAGATTCCAGCAACTAAGCGCCCAGACCGTCTCTCTACTGATTTGTATTGAAGTCATTAGATGATTGCATATTGCTGAAATTGTACAATTAATGACTACCCAGAGATGTGTGGCATGATCACAAGTAACCAATCATGGCCAATTGCTATGCCAAGTGAAGTCTGGTACAAACTTTGTTAAAGGGAGGGAAGGCGTGGTTGACTAATTACCGGCATCCACAACCAATTCAAGGCAACTCTTGGTTAAACAGCTCATACAGCTAAAAATAAAAGTAAAAAAGAAATCCACACAATTTAATTAATACATATTTCCAATAGGATGTCCACTTGTATCCAAACGTCCTGAAAAGACCTCCTGGGGGTGAACTAGTGCAGCCTTTTTCAACCAGGGTGCCTTCTGAGTTCTTCAGGGGTGCCTTGGTAAAATGCCTAAAAAGTGCCCCAAATTGCTCATAAATTGTCAACAAGCCAGATGATGGATCAAGCCCACCTTTTTGTTACACAAAGTCGAAGATTTTTATTGTACAGCATTAAAAACCTTGGGCACCGCGTGGGCCAACTAACCAATGACATCAAAGGTTGATAAGGAAGACGTCGGGCACCCAAATATGTCCTCGTTTGCCCCTCTCCTCAGCACTGGGTCATGTTAGGTGATGGAGAGAAACTGAGGGAGAAGAAAAATGCTGAAATACTAGTCAGTACCAGTTTACAAAGGTGTATTTGCTTTGAAGGAATAAATCACCTCTAATGTTGGGGGGTCGTACATGTGTAGATGCTGCTGTGTTATGAAAAAAATATTAGTTTCATTTTTACATTTACTAAAGGAAATGCAAAAAACAAGGGGGGTGTATTGAGGATGTGCAGGATTTCAAAGGGTGCTTTGACTGAAAAAAAGGTTGAGAAACACTGATCTAGTGCACCTAGAGGGCCTGTGAATGCACCATATCCTGAAGCTGTGTGATTGCACAGTAATGTTCCAAGGCTGTCACTGCTGCAGAAATGTTGGCATTCCATGCTCAGTGACAATCCAAGGCTAGAAGGCTAGAAGCTGA
The DNA here is from genome assembly GCA_018402905.1 of Glandirana rugosa. Classification (NCBI taxonomy): domain Eukaryota; kingdom Metazoa; phylum Chordata; class Amphibia; order Anura; family Ranidae; genus Glandirana; species Glandirana rugosa. The sequence continues at coordinate 290,346 of BLSH010455405.1, forward strand.
AAACATAAGCAACCAATGGTGAGCAGAAGCCAGGGAGAGGAAGCAGGAGCTGTGGCTAGTAGAGGCAAGACACATTCCCAGAAATGTTTCCAATAAAACATTTGGAAGTTGTAGCATAAAGAGGAAAAAGTATTAAAGAGCTAAAGTGGAAATATTTAGGTATATTTTCAAATAAAACTTTTTTTTCAATGAAAAAGGATACCTTAGCTCTGCTAAGATGTAACTGTAATTCTCATAATAGAAGGCTTTACAACAGGAACTGAGGTGTAGTGACTTTAAAGCTGAATTCCAGGAATGCTTTTTTTTGCATAGGCACATGCATGTAATTTTTAGATTCCATACCAGGCAGATTACTGTGGAAGCAGAGAATCACTGTAGTAGCCGCTGCTACTACATTGATCCTCGCTGTCTTCCAGGTGCAAAGCTCATTGGCTGTCCTGCTGCATAGTAACCACAGGGGGTCTCCCACTTGGCACAGGTGCCATTCAGAGAATATCTTGTATTTTTTAAATGAATACAAGGTGTTTTCTGATGGGATAAGGTGAATATTGTGATAATACCACCCCTGTGTCTCCATCTCCTCCATCGAAGAACACTTTGCATTCATTGATGACAAAAATGCAAGGCCATTTTGAATGGGAGACGAGGGAACTCATGTGCTTACTATGTACCAGGGCAGCTGCTCAGTACAGGCCCTGGAAGACAGTGAAAATGACTGTAGTAGTGGCAGCTACTATAGCATTTCTCAGCTTACACATGGATCAGCCAGGCAAGGAATATGCATAATCACATTGGTCCAAGCTGGATCAATGTAACTATGCAAAAAAAAGATACCAAGAATTCACCTTAAGGCACTAAAACAGCCTTATTCAGTAAAAAACAAAACAAAAAAGAAAACAAACAAACAAAAAAAACTGCAAAGAGCTGTTTTGGCTAAAGGTGACATAAGAGATTTCAATTTTTGACACTTAATTTGCCTGATCTTTGCTTTCATGTAGGGTCCAATTTAGTCCAATTATATATATCTGTTAGAATCACCGGGTCTCATAAATGACTCTAAGTATTCCTTAATAGTTCTGATGTTAAGCAAGACCTGCAGAGCTGCAAATGCAGCCATCTTCCTAAAGAGGGCATTTACAGACATACCACAACCAGTTAAACGGTCTGAAAAGTGTGCTGAAGGGATGTTGAAGTGTTTTTACTCCCTAATGTGAATTATTCTACTACATTTATATTTCCATATAGCACGGTTTAACAACTGATAATTAACATATTATTGCACAGAATGAAGTTATGATTTGATAGACATTAAATATATTAATCCTTTTTATGCTTCTCTTAAGAAGCGTAATGTGTCCTATCAGCCAATATAGGTGTGTTTGGTGTCTAACTGATTATTTATTTCTACATTAGTGTAATGAATGTAACTATATCAAAGCAGGACTTGTGAATTATGTATAGAGTTTGGTTCTGGTAGTTCAGGTCAAATACCAGACTCACACAGATATGTATGTGCTTCTAGGCTGATTTATGACAGGCATATTTATGACCTGGCCAATAAAAGTGCTTTGCCGATCCTGCCCTAAGTAGGGTTTGATGTTTCTGCGTTCCTTTCTAGCTGATCTGCTTTTTACCACTGTATCTGACGCTGGGCTGTAATGTGTTACCACCCATGAATGTCTAGCACAGTCTTAAAATATAAATTTGCCCATCTAATCATGGAACTGCACATTTTAGAGAAATGAGTATGGCATTGTGTGCATAGCTTGGGGTTATCAGACCTCAATATCAGCATGGGTTATGAAGGGGGTACCGACTCATGTTTCTGCATTAAGGGTTAGTTAATCAGTTGCAGCTGTAATATTTACGCAACATGAACAAATCTTTAAATATAAAATTAGACATCTGGGTAAATGATCTCAGCACGTACAACATTCTAAAATAAGTTTAATCTGGTGTTAGGGGTTTCCCTTGCTCCACCTTAGCTCAGAGGCTGTAGACGGCAAGTTGCAAGTTGCAAGTTGCAACGTCATGACTATTTCATTGCCAATAACTGAAAACCCCTAAACACATCCAATTAGCGAGTGAAATGGAAGTAGAGATTTTTTTTTTCTAATTATGCAATGAACTAATTTCTTAAAAGACTGTCTAAAGCCAGGGTTCATAAAAGTAATCTTTCAGCAGTTTCTCAGTGCTCTTTAACTTGATGTATAGCTGCACACAAACTGAATGAACTTTGTTTAATTTAGAAGTAAGAATCTAATTTTTTTAGGAGTTCATTTGCATTCCTTAAGCCACTCAAGTCTTCCTGAATTCATGTGTACCATCAGCCTATTTCTGGCTGGAAAAAAAGACCCTAATTAGGGCTAAGCAATAGCTGATCAGAAACCTCATAATTCAAGCTGACAGTTGATGAAAGATCAAATGCTGCATTCCAATCTCCTGGGTTGATTTACTAAAGTCAAAGAGGGTGTGCACTTTGCAAAAGAATTTTCACTTTGCAAAGGAATTTTCCGTTAGCTTAGTGAATGTGGTGCAAAGAATACCCAATTGTGTGCAAAACAATGAAAAAAACCCCAAAAAATGCTGTTTTGATGATGGACGTCAGGAAAAATCCCTTGCAAAGTCGATAGGCTTTTGGCCTTTAATAAATCAACCCCTCTGTATCCAACACCATCCAGATGTTGCAAATGTGGCACATGGGAGTATATGAAGACTGGAGTTGATTGCAAAATGAATTTATTTTCAGTAAAAATACCCAAATGGGGCGATAGGCAGGCTGATGGAACTCTTGACAGTTTGCTGTGATTGTTCTTATACTAAGGGGCTACAAACAAAGCTGACATCTGACCTACTATGAAGGGATAGCCAGCCCTGGGCTGATCGCCTATGCTCTCTTCTCAGCTGCCGTGTCTACATCTTTCAAATTGTTAAGAAGGCCAGTCTCACAGAATGCATACATCAAGAGACACACAGATGCATTTCCTATAAAAATGATGATACTCTCTGGCCCTATAGATTTCAATTTACCCAGTAAGCTTTACTAAATAAAATAGTTGATGAGTAATACCGCACAGTCAAACCAGACAATCATATATACTGTATACTTTTTATTTTCTGCATTCTGATGAAAGCCAACTCTTGCTTGCTATGGATTAATATTAAGATATTTTGGCCTTTACACAGTGTTTTTATGTTATGCCTAAATCCAATAGACACAGACTGGAAAATGATCTTCTTCAACTGCTTTCTGTCAATGAGTCACATATTGTGAATTATTTAGTAACAATGCAGAACATATACCATTTAAGTCTTCTATTACCAGGGAATCAGACATCTTTAATTGTGCTTAAGGCAGCACTAAAAGCAGTGATGATATGTAAAGTACAGTAGCTCATGACAACCAGACTACACCTTTTACGACTTTAGAGGAGTATGTGAAAAGAAAGATCACTGTGAATTTGTTGCTATGGTTTACGAACATTGGGGTTGCTTTACTAAAGGCAAATAGGCTGTTCACTATGCATGGGAAGTTGCACTTAGCAAGGGAATTTGCCCCAGAGCTTAGTGAATGTGGTGAATATTCATTTTGCAAAGAATACCCAATCACGTGCAAGAGAAATAAAAAAAAAAACACATTTTTATGTGCAAATGAACACTGGAAGTCAGCAGAGCTTTGCCTCATTCACTAAGATTTGGGGAAAATCCCTTGCAAGGTACAATTTCCTTTGGAAAGTGAACAGACTATTTATCTTTAATAAATCAACCCCATTGGCTCTATTTAAGCAAGTAAGTGTGCCTTCACATTATCACAATGATTACAAATATCTACATTTTAGATGACATTGAACAACCTATCTGTTGAAAGAACAAATAAACATAAAACTTATGATCTTTATGCAATACTTTTTAACATACAAGTTACTAATGGCAACTTCCATATACACAGGAAAAGATAAGTACCAGAAGTAATTATTAATTTGCTTGTTAATTAATGAGCCCACAAGGGCTTATTCACACCACTATGTTTTTACATGATGTTCCCCTGTGATCTGGCCTCATGGGAACCACATGTAAAATACTGTCCACTGGCATCAAAGGCACCATTCATACCAACACTGTGCTGGAGTGAAAAAACGCTGCAACAGACAACGACAGTAGGCACCGTCAGACATATTCCATTGTTCCTTGGGAGTATGGGCAGCTATCTTATACCATATAGTGAAATAACCCTAAAACATGCAACTACCTATCTTATAAGGGTCCCAATAGGTTAAAGCTGAAAATACAAAGGCACTAATAGACATCTGTCTGCAAATACTGTACTGGATTCTGATCCAAAAAAACGCACATCATCTATACTGAAAAATAAATTATATGACTCTAAACAAGTTGCTGGGCTTTCAACACATACCACTCTCACAAGTTCATTGTTCATGTGATGGCTTTTTCAGGCACATGCAGCTGAATTCAATAAAGCACTGTCACAATACATTTCTGGTGGCATTGGTCCTTTAAAATGGCCTGTGCCAAATTCAAAAATCCCTTCTGCCAGTTTCAGCATCTTGAACTAAATTGAAAAAGAATTATTTTCAGTTTGTAAATAAAACTGGAGGTAATTAAGACCAACTTTAACTTGATGTACATACATTGGCATGCAGAGTGCCTGTCTCTGTACGCTGTGTAGCAGAGTGGCATGTTTTTTGCCGCTACCCCCAGCTCTTAGTAACCAGTAAAACTGAGAGTGGTTGGAGCCTGATGGGGAAGCAAAGGCCGGCCATAGAAGGTGTGAATTTCTTTCCTGCAACCTGAAAGATATTTGCTTAATTCCCCCATCAACACAGACTTGACAGGGGAATCCCTACCCCCGAGCCATTGTGTTCTCCTGGATGGGCGTTTACAACTGTCCAACCAGGGTTTCAGTAATTCAGTGCCAAATGTCTGTCTACCTGTGGCTAGCCTTGGTATTCCATAGCTACTATTTGAAGCACTAAACTGGATAAAGAACATAAATAGGTAAACCAGTCACAATAATAATAAATAGATTATTTTATATGGCACTTTTAAAAGGTACCTTCTCAAAGCAATAACAAATGAAATTGCATGCAATTCGCAATAGCAAGAGATTTTGACCGGCTCTCTATGGAGCCGGTTCACATATCTCCGAAGCGGCTCTGGTACGAATTGCACAAAAAGGCTGTGCGACTTTTGGTCCATTTCAGGTCCGAATTCAGCCCATAATTCAGGCTGCAATCGGACCTGAAACGGCGTACCAGGTTGCACCGGACCCCTACTGTGTGCTGCATGCAGGTCATATGTGAACCCAGCCTTGAAAGGGGGCTGGACCCCCACTGCAGGAGATAATTGTTCATTGATACCTAGGGGGAAAATACAAGGAGAATTACTTACCAGATCCTCCGCTCCTCCCCGCAGCTAGACCAGTCCGTGCAGCTTCTGCACCCCCACACTCCACCAGTCTATGGTCCTGATGTCATTAAGACAAGAGCAGGATCCATAGACCTGCTCTTGAGCTGAGGACACCAAGGGACAGTCCACCTTTTGGATCATGGAGGAGTGCTGCCTAACCGGAAAAACGGAGGATCAGGTATAAAGGTTTTTCCTCACTCCTAGACAAAGCAAACAATCAACCCTCTATTTCTTATTTGCCTGGAGTTGAGTTTTTGGCCTTGTGCACACTGCTGCCTCTTAGAGGCATTTGGGCCTTTTTTCCAGCTGCCCCTGAACTCACCTCATGTTATCTTATCAGTACACAGGGTCATTTAAGGTAGTTTCTAGGCAGTTGAGGTTAGAGGCTTTTTTTGGAAAGCAAAAAAAGGCATTCAGACGGAAGTTCAGAGACATTTGAAACGTCAAATGCCTGTAACAGCTTGTAAATGCGCCTAAATGCCTAAATCGCATTTAGCAACATTTCTAGAGGCGTTTTGTCTAGACGCGAACACGGCATAACGTGGCAAAACCTGGCTAAACGCGGAATGCAAAACACAGCTAAACGGCCGTGTTAAGCGTCGGTTTCTAGCCGGTTTCTAGGACATTTTGCTAACGTTCCTAGACTCTTCTTCCTGGCAGCAGAGCTTTGGTGCTCTGGAGCTTTAATGCCTGTAAACTCGTGTTTAACGTGTTTAGGCACGTCAAGCTCTTGGGAGTTAATTCATTTTACTGGACAGAATAATAATTTGCTCTGGCCAGTGAAATTAATTAATGCTCAAGCGGTAAACATATAGTGCTTAGGTGCATTTACACACGTTTAGACACGTCAAGCCTCTTTTCTGACAAATCTCTGCAGCTCCTGGACGTACTTGCTGTGAGGTTTTTTTTCTGTCTCTAAACTCCTCTAAATGCCTATGTGTGTATGGGTGCATAGGCTAACATGCAAGGGAGTTTAGGCAGGAAAAAAGCAGCAAAAAAAAACATTCAGGCCTCATACACACGGACGTTTTTGACGCCGGCGTTTTCTGGCGTTTTTTGCAGCTCTCCATGTTAGTCAATGGCCCAATAAAAACGTCAGCGTTTTTGAGCTGTAGATGGCGTCGGCGTTAGTGAGCTGAAAGTAGAACCCACGGCCATCGCGTTCTGAGGCTGTAATGTTTTGGCATTTTTTGACGCCTACGCCGCAAAACGCCAACAAACGTCAACTAATATTGTACCGGCGTTTTCCAGCGTTTTTCGACGCCGACGTTTTTAGGTTGAAAAATAGGGGGATGTTTTTTTTAAAAAACGCCTATTGACGCCGACGCTCACGAACGCATGATGCATAACGCCGATTTTTTTTCCTTGACGTCGGGACCAACGTTTTGTTTATCTTTAACCACTTGCCGACCGCCAACCGCAGGTTGACGGCGACAAGGTGGTTCGTTATCGCAAATCGCCGTCATACGACGGCGGCTGCGATAACGCGCACTGTGAGCGCGCGCGCGCCGCTGGAGCCGCGCCCGCGCGCTCACTGTGTTCGGGGAGGGCCAGGGAGCGGGTGCGGCGGCTTCGATTGCCGCCGGCTACCCGCGATGGCCCCCCCGGAGCGAGTGAGCGGAGGTCCGTGTATGTAAACACGGACCTCCGCTCTGTGTGAGGGGGAAGGGCTGTGATCACAGCCTTCCTTTACGTGAAGGATGTGACCACTTCCCTTCCCCAGATAGGGCAGTCCCCCTACAGTTAGAACACGCCCAGGGAACATAGTTAACCCTTAGAGCGCCCCCTGCAGGTTAACCCCTTCACTGCCAATGGCATTTACACAGTAATCAGTGCATTTTTATAGCACTGATCGCTGTATAAATGCCAATGGTCCCAAAAAAGTGTCAAAATGTTCCGACATGTCCGCCCCAATATCGCAGTACCGCTAAAAATCGCAGATCGCCGCCATTACTAGTAAAAAAAATAAAATAAATAAAAACCCCAAAAATGAATTCTCATCCTCCGTAAACGCGACCACTTTTGCGCAAACCAATCAATAAACACCGATTGCGATTTTTTTTATCGCAAATATGAGGAAGAATATAAATCGGCCAAAAACGGTGAAAAAAAATGTTTTTTTATATTTTTTTTTTGGATTTGTATTCTAGGAAAAAGTAAGAAATTTGGGTTTTTTTGCAAAATTGTCGCTCTTCTTTTGTTTATAGCGGCGATCAGAAATGACGCAGAGGGGATCAAATACCACCAAAAGAAAGCTCTATTTGTGGGAAAAAAAGGACGCAAATTTCGTTTGGGTACAACGTCGCACGACTGCGCAATTTTCAGTTAAAGCGACGCAGTGCCGAATCGCAAAAAGGGCTCCGGTCCTAAAGCTGGAAATCCTTCCGGGGCTGAAGTGGTTAAAGATACGCCCGTGTGTATGAGGCCTAAGTGTGCATGAGGCCTTAATCAGGTGACTCTCTGATGTTCTATGAAAGA
>BLSH010455405.1:298260-315909 GCA_018402905.1 Glandirana rugosa
CGACTGCAGTCGCCGGCGCAGGCGGCCGGTCTCGAGGGCCTACACACCTTTTCCTGTGGACAGATTTCTTTCCACAGTAGAAGGGGGAGGGGGGGCTTTCCACGGTTTACACTGTGGACTCCCCCTCTCCTTAGGTTGGTCGCCTTCAAGGTGAAATCCCACCTTGAGGTGAAATTAGTCGGTGTCTTGAACACATTAATTACACACAGGACCTAATTTCCCTACTACACCGTTGGGGTGGGTAACATTGGAATCGAGGAGATTAAGACCAGAAGACACACGGGGAGTTTGGACAGATGTGAGATAGCAATTTTCAGTTAAAGCGACGCAGTGCCGAATCGCAAAAAGGGCTCCGGTCCTAAAGCTGGAAATCCTTCCGGGGCTGAAGTGGTTAAAGATACGCCCGTGTGTATGAGGCCTAAGTGTGCATGAGGCCTTAATCAGGTGACTCTCTGATGTTCTATGAAAGAGAGTTCCAGAGTTTCAGAGCATAACAGGAGAAGGTCCTATCCCCCATAGAGTGTAGACAGGTTTGAGGGGCACACAGAAGACCAGAATTAGAGGAGCTAAGGTTACAATGGGTGGGGTTGCCACATCATCCCTTTAATCCAGGACACACATTAATTACACAAGTTCTGTGGCTGATTAAAGTGGAGTTCCACCCTAAAGTGGAACTTCCGCTGGTTGGATTCCTCTCCCCCTCAGGTGTCACATTTGGCACCTTTCGGGGGGGAGGGGGAAGATGACACCTTTCTTTAGACAGGTGTCCTTTTCCACACATCCGGGAGCTCTGGCCGGCGGACGCGGCCGCTGACGTCAGCAGCCCGGCTCCCACCTCCCTGCTCGCTCTGCTTGTGGCCGCCTGGCCAGTAGCAGAGCGCGGCAGAGCCTCGGTCATGCGCAGTAAGGTGCCCGGCGTGAAGCTGTACTGCTTACACGTCCGGGTTCCCTTACCTGCGATGGAGGCGGTTGCACCCGTCCCCCGATCCGAAGATCGGCGGCGGGTGCCGACATCGCTGGATTCCAGGACAGGTAAGTGTCCAAATATTAAAAGTCAGCAGCTACTGTATGTGTAGCTGCTGACTTTTAATTTTTTTTTTTAACCCTCGGACCTCCGCTTTAAGATGGTAATTAAACTCGCTTGGTGCCTCATCTGAATTCAATCAGCCTCAGAACCTGTGTAATTCAAATCTGTCCTGGATTAAAGGGATGATGTGGCAACCCTAACAATGGGGGAGTAGGATGATAAAAGATCAAACAGACTATGAGGTGCTGAGCCATGCAGAGCCCTATAGGTGAGCATGAGAATTTTGAAGTCAATGGAAACAGTTAAAGCAGAACACACTTGCGGTTCTGTATTAGGGCCGGTTCACACTTGAGCAGCGCGAATTCGCGGCCCGTTCACATCTAGGCGAATTGTCAGGCGACTTGAGTCGCCTGACAATTCGCCTCAATGCTGTACAATGGAACCGTTCTAATAGGAGTGAATCGCTTCGCTCCGCCTTAGAAAAATGGTTCCTGCACTATTTTCAGGGCGATCTCAGCGCGGCTTACATTGACTTCTATGACAGAAGTCTCCTCACAAGCCGCGTTGAGATCGCCTTGAGCTGGGCGACTTGCTTCGCCCTGGCAAGTCGCGCCGCATCGTGCCGCTCAAGTGTGAACCGGCCCTTACTGGAGCCTTACCAGCATAAGTAAACAGACAAGGTCACAATGACAGTACAAAGCAAGATATACTTGTTTCAACTGCTCATTTCTCAAATCCCATACCACATCCATCACTGTAAGCAGTTGCCTGCATAAAGAAATGGCCTGATAGCAGTAACTTCCCCAGGTGAAAATTTTCCCATAAGGAACAACTTCTTCCTTTCTGCTGCCATCTCGCTGAGCATGCAGGAATGCTTCAAAGTGAAAAAGCAGGAGAGGTAACGACCGTCTTATACAGAAGCAAGGCCTGCAAAAGCTTAACAGCTAAGTTCACCTCTTTCTAGAAAATAGCCTCGCAGCCAAGGGGCCCCAGTGGGTATTAGGAAACTGTGCAGCTTTGTCAGCAGCCCGGCTCCCTCCTCCCTGCTCGCTCTGCTTGTGGCCGCCTGGCCAGTAGCAGAGCACGGCAGAGCCTCGGGCATGCGCAGTAAGGTGCCCGGCGTGAAGCTGTACTGCTTACACGTCCGGGTTCCCTTACCTGTGTTGGAGGCGGCTGCACCCGTCCCCCGATCCGAAGATCATGCAGGAATGCTTCAAAGTGAAAAAGCAGGAGAGGCAACGACCGTCTTATACAGAAGCAAGGCCTGCAAAAGCTTAACAGCTAAGTTCACCTCTTTCTAGAAAATAGCCTCGCAGCCAAGGGGCCCCAGTGGGTATTAGGAAACTGTGCAGCTTTGTAAAATATCCATTCATTTTGTTATCATACATGTAGGCCATTTAAGCTCCCAGGAGCCTGGCTGGAAACTTACAATTGGTTATCCCCACATCTTAGCTTGTTGCTAGGACATGAAACCCAGTGGATGCTCACTCCCAGCACTACAGGAGCAAAAGAATGTTTTTGGAATGTGGGGATTGCTAACTGGGAGTTATTTTCCAGGTTTTTCAAATGGCCTACAGCAGTGGTTCTCAACTCCTGTCCTCGGGACCCACTAACAGGCCAGGTTTGCAAGATAACTGAAATACATCACAGGTGATATCATTTGATGCTCAGTGATTGCAGTATTCTAGTCTGCATCTCCTGAAGTTAATACTTAAAATCTGGCCTGTTAGTGGGTCCCGAGGACAGGAGTTAAGAACCACTGGCCTACAGGTAAGAAAATAAAATAAATTAACATTTTATAAAGCTGCACAGTTGATAATACCTATTGGTACCCCTTGAGTGCTTAGGCTATTTTCTGGAAAAGATGAACGAACATAGCCTTTAAGTCAATTTCCCAGTTTAATTCATATCTAATAAGCAACGGCCATAGATGCAACTATAGACAAAAACAAACATCCACATTGAGCATTTTATATATTTCATACATTTCTATTGCCTCTGCCTTGCAGACAGTATATATCAGTGGCGGCTGGTGCTTAACGCCACCGCCACACCTCCCCCCCCCCATGGGAGACGTACAGGGAGATGGCGATCTCCCAACCCCTTACAACCCCACACGTGGGAGAAAGACATGAAGGTGGCACCCCCCCCTCCCCTCTCCTTGGGAGACGGACGGATAGAGGATCCGGGGTAGGGCTGCTGCTCTACACAGCGACTTCTTGCTCTGGGGCTGTTGCTTCTCCTCCAGGCTCTGCGCCCTGAGCCCACCCTTTTTTGAAGCCAATTAGAGCCTCAGGCTCTAATCACGTGCTTGAAAAAAAACAGTTGAAATCCATGCATCCGGAACCTTGCATGGAGATAAGGGGCCAAGCGCATGGATTAGGGGTCGTCACTGATATGTATATATTTGCATTTTTTACATCTCATAATAGGCAAATATAGAAAGGTTATAGAATCAGTTGATAGAGAACAGTAATTGAGAATTTAGTTAATACTGGTATCAATCACTTGCCCTATTTTGTTATGAAAAATGGCAGCATAAATCAAATTGATTTTCTCCTGTTGCACTCTCATTAATAAAAAAAGATTAGTTAAACAGTAAATAAACTGACAGTAACATTGGGACAGGCAAAAGAATGAGATGGAGGTAACATGCTAATAGCTGGAATCTTGTAGATAAATTATGAATTGGGTAGAAAGACTTCAAAGTAAAATAAAAAGAGAAAATGCTGAAACTGGGTACTAGGTGAGGGAAAAAAAAAATAAAATAGGACAGCAGGTGATGAAAGCAGTAATTATTCAGAAGGCAGTGAATTGGTAGAAAGGACAGAGAGATAAGGAGATCAGGAATGACAGAAAGAAGAACAGAAGAAAGACAGGTAGAGAAATAAAGGGCAAAGCGCAGAGGGATAGTCGGCCACGGAGAGACGGTGGATAGGATTAGAAAACCAGAAGCCTTTAGATTGTAGGAGACTGGCAAAGTAATGAGATGAGACTGTACAAGTGCCTGCTCTTCAGCGGGATTACCATGTCATTGTAATTCAATTTTTTTGTTGAGGGCCTAAATGATATATATAACGTTCAACTTCAGCAGAATGCCAGGCAAAATCGCATCCTATCCAGAGTCATAGCTGTACCAACGCTGGGTGTAAATCAGGGCGGCATGTTCTTATAAGGCCAAAGACACACTGGGACTGATTTACTAAAACTGGAGAATACAAAATCTGGTGCAGCCCAGCACTAAAAATAATCAGCTCCCAGGTCTATTGTCAAAGCTTAAAGCGCAGTTCCACCCAAAAGTGGAACTTCCACTTATTTGCTACCCCCCCCCCCCCAGTTTTTGACAGGTCCCCCTTCCCCACTTCCAGAGACATCGCCACAGCACCGTCCTTCAGAAGTTCAGCCCCCTCCTCCTTCCTCTGCCGCTGGGAAAATTAGAAAGCACAGCACGCATGTGCAGTCAGGAACCATCTATGAAGCCTGAAGGCTTCACTGCCGATTTCCCTTTGTGGAGATGGCGGTGGCAGCACCCAACAGCCGATCCGAAGAGCTATAGTATTTTTAATTTTTTTTTTCACCCAGGCTGGAACTCCTCTTTAACTGAACAAGCTGAAGTTGGAAGCTAATTGGCTACCATGCACAGCTGCACCAGATTTTGCACTCTCCAGTTTCAGTAAATCAACCCCACTGTGCGTTTAGCCCATATGCATCTAATTCTACACCTACATCCTAAACACATAGGGCTATAAACGTGAGTACCATTTGGTACCTGCAGTGTATTTCAGCCCGCCATAGACTTTGACATCACTGGACGCTGCACCCTTCCAGACACGCTTAAACACCGGAAACGGATGCACACCTGCATGCGATCTAAGGTGGATAGAAGATGTAGGCTTCTGCTCCTAGGACAGAATAGAGGGCCTACATCCAACCGCACACCTGCATGTGATCTAAGGTGGACTGAAGGTGGAGGTTTCTGCTCCTAGGACAGAATAGAGGGCCTACATTCAACCGCACACCTGCATGTGATCTAAGGTGGATAGAAGGTGGAGGCTTCTGCTCCTAGGTCAGAAAAGAGGGCCTACATCCAACCGCACACCTGCATGTGATCTAAGGTGGACAGAAGGTGGAGGTTTCTGCTCCTAGGACAGAATAGAGGGCCTACATCCAACCGCACACCTGCATGTGATCTAAGGTGGACAGAAGGTGGAGGTTTCTGCTCCTAGGTCAGAAAAGAGGGCCTACATCCAACCGCACACCTGCATGTGATCTAAGGTGGAGGTTTCTGCTCCTAGGTCAGAAAAGAGGGCCTACATCCAACCGCACACCTGCATGTGATCTAAGGTGGATAGAAGGTGGATGCTTCTGCTCCTAGGACAGAAAAGAGGGTCTACTTCGCAACCCAACACTGCCCAGAGCCTTCTGAAAAATGGGCAAAATATAAGGATAAGGAAAATGTATTATTTATGCATTACAGTTCTTTATCTAACGCCGACAATTTACGCAGTGCTGTACAGATATAAGAAATACTGAAGAAGTAGCGACACAGGAGAAAATCTGCATAACAACTCAAGAGCCAAATTATAATGTAACCAATACTACTGTACACATAATAAGGAGAAGCAGCATAAAACGTAGAGATAAGGTGAACGGCACAGCGGACGGCAAATCAAAGAGACACATCAATGCATTACTTAACACCAGGCCACTCAAAGATGGCTGCCACCATAATCTTCCTGGTGAGACACTAAACCCCTGCTACTGCAGCTGGATACATATCTTCAACTTTGTCACATTGTATTAAGGACACAGGAGAGGGGGATGTATGATACATTTGTTGTCACAACATTTGTTATTACAGGGGGACACTTGCAACATTTGTTACAAATCCAACCTACTAGTACTACCCCTAAATGTTTTAGGACAATCAGAGCTAGCAGACACAACATATTGATATGGCATATAAACATAAAGCCTGCACCCACCCATGTGACACACACTCCAGTTTGCAGTTGTGAGCACATTTCTAAAAGCAGGGAAATAAATGACAGGACACAGGAGGCTGCTGGAGTGCAGACATGATGGTGCTGCTACTTGGGAGGCAGCAAGCAGTTGCGCACAGCAGCACAATGATATATGAGCCATTGATGGCAAATTGTGCAAACATGTACAAGTATATTAGAGAATGCAATGCCCTGGGCACACCACCTGCACACAGACACCCCTTTAAATGTAACACACATTATATCAATAAATATCAGTCCAGCATTATTTAATCATTAATAAACACAAAGAGAAAATCATTGCACAGCAATAAATGAATCAATCAGGATTGCATAACATAAATGGATGGATGTGATTTCCTAGCAGGCCATAAAGACAGATCCAGGGACTCACCTTCTATCAGACAGGACTGTTCATCTCCTAGGACAGGGTGTAGATGTCATGCAAACACCGGCAGGAGGATCTGCTGCTGCCTCTCACCTATCCTTCTGTGGGCTGCCTGTAGAGAAGGGGACAGTCAGGCGCAGAGTGTCGCTTGTGTGTCGCAGGGGTACGATGTGACCGATTAGGACAGGCATGGTTTGTCCCCCATGGCAGAGTCCCCCCAGATCCCCTCCTTGCAGAGAATCCCCAGGATGGATGGATGGAGGATGACAGCAGCTGTCACAGATGTCTCAGATGTCTGAGCCCCTATTAGGGGCAGCTCGCCTCTCCACCGTCATCCCCCGAATCCAAAATCCTTCTTTCCAAGCAGGTGGAAGGCAATGGCAGGCAGGCAGGCGGGGGAGGAGGAGGGAATGCAAGCTAAGCAGGACTCAGAATCACATGGATGCTCCCAGAATCCTGGCGATGTGTGCCCCCTCCTTGCTGGATTTAGGGGATCCCCCTGTGCCCTTGTCCTTGTGCTGATACCGTGTGAGTGTGCGCTCAGCCTTCCTCCCTATCACATCCTCTATCTAGCAGACTGGTCCAGCTGCCCCTCCCAGCAACTGCTGACTGCAGAGATGTTGTGTTCCATCACCATGTGCATTCTGGGCTCTGTAGTTCTGAGCTGTCATCTCATTGCATCCTCAGCTCATTGGCCCCTAGCACTCGGATTCTGGGACCATGCAACTTCCTAATCTTTCTTATGTGCAATGCATTCTGGTCAAGGCTTTTCTTGACCTCACAATGAATTGCAATGCATGCTGGGCCCTGTGCTACTCTGGTTCTGCATTACATAATGCCATGCATGCAACAATCTGATCGAACGATTCTTTACAGAATTGGGTAATAAGATTTAGCCTAGGTGCACATTGGAGCGATTTGGCATGCGATTTGAGAGATCAAAACGCATGACAAGTCGCAGCCTATTGGCAGCAATGGCACTGTTCCAATCGGTGCGACACAGATTTTTCAGCGCCGCACCGATTTGCAAAAGTAGTTCCTGCACTACTTTTGTGGATTTCAGGTGCGACTTCAATAGACATCCATGCATGAAACCACACGGATGTCTATCAAGTAACACCTGAAATCGCACTGACCTTGCTAATTTGAAATCATACTACTTCGAGTGAAGTAGGAGCGATTTCAAAGTAGCATCAATGTGAACCAGGGCTAAAGGCTGGTTTGCACCACAAAAACGCACTCCAGATCCATTAGAGATGCGTTTCTGCATGGACGTTTTTAGCGTGTTTTTGCATGTTCCGGTGTGTTTTTGATGCGTTTCCGGATGCATTCCAGATGCCTTTTTTCTCCTTTTTTCCTGTTTTTTTCACTGTACTGAGGGTGCAGTGAGTTTTATATTCATTTTTGATGCAGTCCAATGCATTCTGGTGCATTTTTGATGCGTTTTACCACACTCCAGTACAGTAAAAATGCAGCATGTTCTACTTTCCTTTCTGGAACAGGAAAGCCCTGGAACTGACCGCATTGGTGTGAACTATGCCATTGGAAACCATATAACCTACTTTCCATGCATTTTTGATTCAGAAAGAAAACGCACAGGACTGCATGTGGTGTGAACTGGCCCTTCATCTATGAATTATTGAAATGATACATACTTGGGGGAATTTATTAAAACTTAGAGCAGCTGTGCATGGCAACCAATCAGCTTCTATCTTCAGCTTGTTCAGTTGAGTTTTGAAATTAAAGGATCTATTTGGCAAACAATTGAATAGGCAAAGCTTCCCTTTTGATTTTTTGAAAGTATAACTGAAGGCAAAAGGTTTGTTTTAGTTTTTGGAGTGCAGATGGATTAGAATGCTTGTCAGTTTTTATTGCTGCCCGTGCCCCCATTAACCACTGCAGCCCCGGAAGGTTACACCCCATTCATGACCAGGCCATTTTTTTGCGATACAGAACTGCGGTACTTTAACTGACAATTGCACATTCATGCGACATTGTACCCAAATAAAACTGATGTCCTTTTTTTCCAAATAGAGCTTTCTTTTGGTGGTATTTGATTACATCTGCAGTTTTTTTTTTTTTGCGCTATAAATAAGAAAATAGCAACAATTTTGAAAAAAAACACAATATTTTTTTACTTTCTGCTATAAAACATATCCACTAAAAAAATGTAAAAAATCTAATTCCTTCATCAGTTTAGGCCAATATGTATACATATAATTTTGGTAAAAAAAATCCCAATAAGTGTATGTTGATTGGTTTGCGCAAGTTATAGCCTGTACAAACTAGGGGCTAGAGTTATGGCATTTTTTTTTATTTTATTTTTTTTTACTAGTAATGGCAGCGATCAGCGATTTTTAATGGGATCGCGACATTGCGGCGGACAAATCAGACACCTAACTGACACTTTTGACACTTTTTGGGAACCAGTGACACTAATACTGTGATCAGTGCTAAAACATATGCACTGTTACTGTACTAATAAACACTGGCAGGGAAGAGGTTAACATCAGGGGTGATCAAAGGGTTAAGTGTGTCCTTAGGAGGTGCTTGCTAACTGTGTGGGGGATGGTCTGACTGGATGAAGACAGAGCACGGCGTTCCTGCTTAGCAGGAATACAAGATCTTTATCTTCTTCCCTGTCAGAACAGCGATCTGCCTTGTTTACATAGGCAGATCATCGCTCTGCCTCTGTAGGCCAAGTGGCCGGTTGACATCGGATCTGCAGGACCTACTGAATGGCTCCCCTCCGTCCAATCAATGTGGGCATGCGCCTCTGGGGGCACACGCGCCCCAGTATCTATTGCATGAAATGACGTACAGGTACGTTGTTTCACACAATAGAGCCGCCCTGCCACAGTACACAGTGTGGTATAGTGGTAAAAGTGGTAGTAAACTCTCCAATTTTATTTTTACCTACAGGTAAGTTTATTTATTATAAGCTTCACTGAAGGTAAAAATAAAATTGGAGCTTACCTGTAGGTTAACCACTTCAGCCCCGGAAAGATTTGCCCCCTTAATGACCAGAGCACTTTTTACGAATACGGCACTGCATCGATTTAACTGACAATTGCGCGGTCATGCAACACTGCACCCAAACAAAATTGATATCCTTTTATTCCCACAAATAGAGCTTTCTTTTGGTGGTATTTGATCACCTCTGCAGTTTTTATTTTTTGCGCTATAAACAAACAAAGAGTGACATTTTCGAAAAAACTAAATTTTTTTACTTTTTTATAATACATATCCAAAACAATATATATATATATATATATATATATATATATATATATATATATATATAAAAGAATATATATTTATCAGTTTAGGCCAAGATATATATTCTTCTATTTAAAAAAAAACCCAATAGGCGTATGTAGATTGGGTTATCACGTCTACAGACAATGGGAATAGATTTATGGCATTTTTATTATTATTTTTTTTTTACAAATAATGGCAGCAATCTTTTTATCAGGACTGTGACATTGTGGCGGTCAGATCGGACACTTTGACACTTTTTTGGGACCAATGGCATTTCTAGAGATCAGAGCTAGAAATAGCCACTGAATACTGTATAATGTCACTGGCAGGGAAGGGATTAAACCAGCCTTTCTCAACCTTTCCAACCCAGAGGAACCCTTGAAATAACGATCTGGTCTAAGGCAACCCCTGATGAAAATGACTATATCTACAACTCATGATACATTAGTGTATTGCATTCATGGCCATTGTCAAGAATTACTCCCTTACAAATAGCTAAAAAAGATCAATGGTGTTAGCGGGAACGTATCTAAGAGGCAGAAATTGCTCATTGCTCAAGGAACCCCAAGCAACTTCTGGAGGAACCCTAGGGTTCCACGGAACCCTGGTTGAGAAACCCTGGGTTAATCTCTAGGGGGCGATCAAGGGGTTGTGTGCTTCCTCAGCGTGTTCTAACTGTGTGGGGGAAGGGCTGGCAGGGACAAGACAGATCTCACTGTTCCCGATCACTGGGAACAGTAGATCAGTGTCATGTCCCGTGACAGAATGGGGATCTGCCTTGTTTACATTGGAAGATCCCTGTTCTGCCTATGTAGAAAGCGATCGCAGGTCGCCGGCGGACATTGAGTCCGCATAACCCGTGGGCATGCTCCCGCAGCACTCAGCAGGCATGTGCGCGCGCCGCTGGCGGAGCATGCGTGGCCACAATTTCTCGTACACGGACCGCCGTACAGCTACGGCGATTCTCGCAGGAGAGCCTACCTGCCGTCGTATAATGACAGCAGCTGGTCGACAAGTGGTTAAATGAATATCTCTTAAACAGTGATTCTAACGAGCAGCAGCCGGTGAAGACACCAGCGCATGATCTCTGAAGGAACGGCATACCTGTGCCATTCCTTCAGAACTCTGTGCTGCAGCACTTTTGCGTGGAAGTGACGTCACCATGGCTCAGCCATTCAAGCGGATGCAGCCTGCAAACCCAGAAGGAAGAGCGGGTAAAAAGGGAAGCCTCTGCAGCTGTGACGGCTCACCGTTGGAGGACTTTGTTTCAAGGTAAGTCTTTCATAATGTGCTAGTATGCAATGAATTATGCCTTTACCTTACAGTTTTCTTTATTTTTTTTTCAACCTTTACTACTGCTTTAACCACTTCCAGCCCAACGACTCCTTAGACGTTGCGGACTTTCAGTGGGGATATCTGAATGATGCCTGCAGCTACAGGCATCATTCGGATATCTTCTTTTAGCCCGGGGATTCCCTGCACTGTAAGAACAAACATAGCGGCTGTTCAGCCACTTGATCATTCTTACAGGCAGCTGGAGGGGACGCCCTCTACAATCGGCGGTAGGGAGAAGGAATCAGTCCTTCCCGGAAGCTTACCATAGAGCATTTTTCTCAGGCTCCCCAGCCTAGAGGTCAGATGTGGAGACTTATTGACCCCATATCTCACTGTAAAATTGAAAGCGCCCCTGTCCCCGCCTGCTCATGCACAGAAGCGAATGCATATGTAGGTCGCGCCCACATATGTAAACGACGTTTAAACCACACATGTGAGGTATTGCCGCCAATGTTAGAGTAAGAGCAATAATTCTAGCACTAGACCTCCTCTGTAACTAAACGTGTAACCTGTAAAAATTTTTAAAGCGTCACCTATGGGGATTTTTAAGTACCGTAGTTTGGTGCCATTCCATGAGTGTGCGCAATTTTAAAGCTTGACATGTTAGATATCTATTTACTCCGCCTAACATCATCTTTCATATTATGTAAAAAAAAATTGGGCTAACTTTATTGTTTTGCTTTTTTATTAATGCATGAAACTGTTTGTTTTTTTTAAATGCGTTCGAAAAATTACTGTGCAAATACTATGCGAGATAAAAAGTTGTAATGATCCTTCTTGTGAAAAAAAAAAAAAAAAGTTTTAGTGACCACCATTTTATTCCCAAGGGTCTCTGCTAAAAAAAAAAAAAATATATATATATATATATATATATATATATATATATATATATATATATATATATATATAATGTTTGGGGGTTCTGAGTAGTTCTCTAGCAAAAAAATTACGATTTTTACACGTAGGAGAGAAATGTTAGAATTGGCCCGGTAGGGAAGTGGTTAAAGCGGAGTTCCACCCAAAAGTGGAACTTCCGCTGGTTGGATTCCTCCCCCCCTCAGGTTTCGCATTTGGCACCTTCCGGGGGGGGGGGAGGGGGAAGAGGACACCTGTGTCCTTTTCCACACATCCGGGAGCTCTGGCCGGCGGCCGCGGATGCTGACGTCAGCAGCCCGCCTCCCTCCTCCCTGCTCGCTCTGCTTCTGGCCGCCTGGCCAATAGCAGAGTGTGGCAGAGCATCGCGCATGCGCAGTAAGATGCCCGGCGTGAAGCTGTACTGCTTACACGTCCGGGTTCCCTTACCCGCGATGGAAGCGGCTGCACCCGTCCCCCGATCCGAAGATCGGCGGTGGGTGCAGACATCGCTAGACTCCAGGACAGGTAAGTGTCCTATTATTAAAAGTCAGCAGCTACTGTATGCGTAGCTGCTGACTTTTAATTTTTTTGTTTTACCTCGGACCTCCGCTTTAAGGAGATTCACCCTCTGTAGTTGTCCTGTTTACCATCATTGAAAGTGAAAGTAAAAGAAATCCCAAATTTTGGATTGTCCCCAGAAAAGTAATAGAGGGGAAATCTTCCAATAGGGACACTAGTTCTGGTGACCTGGGGGTTCCCAAGGAATCCCTATAGTTTTCAGGGATTTCCTTTCACTTCCTGTTTGACTATGGGACAGGAAGTGAATGGAAATCTTCGCAATAGGGCACAGATGGCGAAAAAAGGTATTTATAATGTTTTTTTATATCTATACAAAAAATGTTTTGCCTTTCATTTCTATTTTAAACTGAATGGGTTGTTTTACAAGGAAATTGTTTACAATCACTTTAATTCCATATAAAGAAAATCTGACAGGCTGGTTGTACTGTCGATTAGCGGATCTACTTCAGTACGACCAGCCTGCCCATAGATGGATAGATCGAATCCCAGCCAGTCCCTGCTGAACCAGCCAAGATTCGATCCATCTATGGACAGCATTAGACTTGATTTAGATTGGATTCAATCAAACTGAGACTGGCCAGGATGGAAAATTATCAATCATTTTGCATCAATTTGCAGCACTGAGATTCTTTAGTGATGAAGTTTATTGTATTACAATTGATTCGATTATAAAATGACATGTGAATAACAGGGGTGCAATTGATAACTTACAATGGTATCTCCCAACTATTATTTGAAATCCATATCCCTACGTGTGGCATATAGTTTCAATGGGTTGTCGACTATAGATCAATTATTCCTATCAGAAAAGATCAGTTGGAAAAGAAATTGATCATTTATCAAAGCATGTATGGCCATTATGGTGGTTGAGTTGGGCCTCATGGTGGCCATACATGGAACGATTTATATACAATGGTATTAGTGATCAATTACACTGTCCAGGAGAAAAACGTGACTGGAAGTTCGAAAAGACCGTTCATTGCGCTATACATGTGATGGCCATACATGCTTTGATAAGTTATACATTTCTTTTCCAATCAATCTCTCATGATAGAAATAATCATTCTATATTTGATAACCCATTCAATCGATATCACACACACAAGGAAGTGGATTTTGATCTATAGTTGAAAGATACAATTGTAAGTTATTGATCGCATCTTCACTTTCACCATGCAGTCGCATAATTTAAATTATTGAAACCTGATCAATTGTATGAACAAAGCATCACAGCGCTGCCATTAGATGCAAATCAATTTATAATTTTCCACCCTGGCTGATCAACTCAGTTTGATTCAAGCCAATCTAAAGTAAGTCTAAAACAATCAGAAGCAGGGGCGTAAAGATAGGGGTTGCAGGGGTTGCAATTGCAACCGGGCCCCATGCTCCAGGGGGGCCCGTGTGCCTCCCTTGTACACCTGGATAGGAGGGATGGCGGGGGCGGCATTTAGAGGAACCATTCTCCTCCATTTTCCTCCTAGAGAAGGAGATTGGTTCCTCTATATGCTGCCCCTGCCGCCCCTCCTATCCAGTTTACTTGTCTTCTGTTGTTCCCAGAGTTCCTGTGTGCTTCCCTGGTCCTCCCCACAGAGCTGCTGTCTCCCCCCACCCTCCTGCCAGCTGCTGTAGAAGATATGTTATGATGGAGAGATGAGAACGGGTTGTAAATTTGTCATTTGCCAACTCCTTCCTTTTCTGAATGGACAGAGCCAGTGATTGGTACCAATTGGTTCATTCATAACTGAAGCATAGTAACCTGTTTTTTACTATACTTCAATTTCTGAATGAATGGGAGGCTCGGTGCACAGCTATTCCTGTTCATTCATTCTGTGCAGCTCAGGCTACGCAGATAGAGAATCAGGGCTGAGGTTTCTTTAGACCCCTGATATCTCATCAAAGCCCCCAACAGAGCTTCTAAAATAAATTGTAAAAAATTATAAAAATAAAATTGTAAAAGAAATAAAATGAAATGGCAAAAAATAATAAAATGAAAATAAAAATTAAAAACTACTGACACCAGTGAGGGAACTATCAGGATTGCAAAGGTTGCAATTGGGACCGGGCCCTGGCATTTCCCCACCATGGGGAGACCCAAAGATGGCAGAAAGGGGGCCCGCTGCAGAACTTGTGAAAGGGTGCCGCTGCAGGACCGTAATAAAGGGATCCGCGATAGGAGTAAAGGGCCCCAGGATCAGCTGGAAGAGGGAAGGGCCCTGGCCAGGGGTCAGGGGCCCTTCATATACCTCTGATCAGAAGGGAAGTTACATCTATTCAGTCGTTTTGATCCAGTCACACATCGGTTAAATAATAAAATTGAAGTGTGTCTAAAACAATTTTATATACAATCACAATGTATTAGTATATATTGGCAATTGAAAGCTAGACCAGACTTCCCTTAGGCTGTCATTAATTAGTCAATCACCTGCAATTGCTAGCTGCGCTCACTGTTTTCCACAACTAACCATTGTGTCCACAAACATCCTAAGGCTGGGTTCACACTATCCGACAAAAAAACGGTCCTACTTTGATCCTACACTGCTGTGCGATTTACGGTCCTACATGGGGTCAAAGTCGGACCGTTTGTCTGTGAACAGGGATCCGACTTTGATCCCGACAATGCCAGGCACTTTGTGCTCTGGGGATCTTGAAGGGGAACTCCACGCCAAATTTTAAAAAAAAACTGGCATGGGGTCCCCCTCCAGGAGCATACCAGGCCCTTTGGTCTGGTACGGATTTTAAGGGGAACCCCATGCCGAAAAACCAGCGTGGGGCCCACCCAAAATCCATACCAGACCATTATCCGAGCACGCAACCCGCAGGCCAGGAAAGGGGGTGGGGACGAGCGAGCGGCCCCCTCCCTCCTGGACCATACCAGGCCGCGTGCCCTCAACATGGGGAGTATGAGTGCTTTGGGGCAGGGGGCTCTGCGCCCCCCACCCCAAAGCACCTTGTCCCCATGTTGATGAGGACAAGGGCCTCTTCCCGACAACCCTGGCCGGTGGTTGTCGGGGTCTGCGGGCGGGGACTCATCGGAATCTGGAAGCCCCCTTTAACAAGGGGGCCCCCAGATGCCGGCCCCCCACCCTATGTAAATGAGTATGGGGTACATCGTACCCCTACCCATTTACCTGGAAAGAAATATGTACACAAAAAACCACACAGCTTTTTAAAATATTTTATTAAATCAGCTCCCCTCTCCGGTGTCTTCTTTTCTTCGGCTCTTTTGCGGGGTCTTTCATCTTCTGAGGGGTCTTTTCTTCTCCTCTGCGGCATCTTCTGCTCTTTTGCAGGTCTTCTCCGCTGTCCTCTTCCCTCTCTTCTTCTTCTTCCCATGTGACACAACGCGTTCTCCTTCACGAATGCCCTCGCCGCTCTGTGCTGTGCCTTATATTGGCATGGGGCGTGGCCACCAGATGACATCACCTGGAGGTCCCGCCCCATATGAGGTTACATCCTGGGAGCTGTGACCTCATATGGGCCGGGACCTCCAGGTGATGGTCCCTTAAAACATGCTTACATCACACCAATAAAAATAGCGCATTGTTAATCACGATTCGGAGTACATCACCAAGAATCTCAGCTCAGTTCACCACTGACTCTCCTCTCAACTGTATCGTTCTGTGGTCAAGCTGCGGATGGCTGGCTGTCAGATCAAAAGCCATGTGGTCGCACCCTGTTTATCAATGCGCTATTTTTATTGGTGTGATGTAAGCATGTTTTAAGGGAGGGGGTGTGCTTATAAAAAATGGTTTTACACTATGTGGCATCTCCCTGTCTCTTGAATGCACATATCCACAAGCGATAGACAAGAACTTTGATCACCTGGAGGGAGGAGGAGGGAAATTCAAAGACGCTATCCAGGCAGACCAGAGGATAACATGCCACATTGAGTATAAGCGATAAAGAACAGATTTCTGCTGAGTACATAACTTAACCTGCCTAGCGGTATTCCCGAGCGTGACTCGGGGTTAATTTTCGCTACCAGAAGCGGTAAGCCCGAGTCACGCTCGGGGTACATTGCAGAGGGAGCAGCGGGGTATCCTTACCTGATCCCGGCAATCCAGCGATGTTCCCCGCTGTGATCGCTGGTGAGAGCCCCGGCGGATGTCTCCTCTCTCTCTTCCTGCTTCCGTCTGTGATGCAGCGTAATCTGACAGGACTGTATATATTGTATCACTTTTGAATCGCCTCTGTGCGGCGCTGCGGCTCACAGAGACGATTCAAAAGTGATACAATATATACAGTGGAATCCTGTCAGGTTACACTGTATCACCTCAGATTTTACCTCAGATCTTCACTGCTCTGGCTGCCCTTTTTGCCAAAAAAATATATAAAAAATATATATATTTTTTACCATGGCATCAAAGCGTCACTTTAGCATCACCAAAGCAGGTTTGGATCAGATAAGTGACAGCGACAGTGACACAGAGCCCCTCGCAGAATTGAGCGACAGCGATAGCGATAGCGATTCGTGGCAAGATTCATCATCCGACTCTGACACTGACCAGAGAAGTGGCGACAGCGACGAATCTGCACTTGAGCTCACTGAGGTGCGCACTTGGTGCCCTATTGATTGCGGTATGGATGCAGTACCACCGCCAAGATTCCCGTTTACAGGATCGCCTGGGATGAAGGTAGACGTTGATCACAATGATCCTTTGGCATACCTAAAATTATTTCTGACGGATGACGTCATTGAAAAGATAGTGACAGAGACAAACCGCTATGAAGAGCAGCAATCCACTACTCTGCACAGCAGGTTTTCCAGAACCAGAAAATGGGAACCGGTGAGTAAGGAGGACATATGGAAATTTCTGGGGCTAATACTTCTTCAGGGGGTGGTGGGGAAACCCCTGCAAAAATGGTACTGGTCTACCAATAAATTGCTGGCAACCCCATTTTTTGGCACCATCATGTCCGAGTACCGATTCTCCCTCATAATGAAGTATTTGCACTTTACCAACAATGAGGAATTTGATGAAGCCACACATCCAGCACCAAAACTGAAGAAGATCTGGGAAGTATTCCAAATGATCATAACCAATTTCCAGCAGGCCTATGTTCCAGACAGAGACATCAGCATTGATGAAAGTCTGATGGCTTACAAAGGACGCCTCAGTTGGATTCAATATATCGCATCCAAAAGAGCACGTTTTGGAATAAAATCATATATGCTCTGCGAGTCCACAACTGGCTATATA
>BLSH010455405.1:316910-328626 GCA_018402905.1 Glandirana rugosa
CGATCGACGCGAGTGACAAAAGGTGTTGATTGGTAACACAGGTATTTGTAGGATTTAGACTTCAATATGATAACATGCGAAGATACGTTATTATAAATATTTGTAGAGTCTCTTTGTAGTTGTAATTTCAGGTGTATTTACAGGTGTGTTTCTTGGGGAGACCTCCCGGACCGACCTCCTTTTCTTTTTACTTATTATAATTCAGGGAAAATAGGAGGAGGACGCATGAATTCCCCGAAATAAACGGTCGTCCAAAAAAGTCTTTGTCGTTCACAGGTCACTTCTTAGCAAGTGTGACACGGTTCACAAAAGTTAAGAATTAGTGGGTACACGGAGGACAGGAGACCGGTTACTAAGAATTGCAGGCCTACAATACATAACACCAAATTTCCATGCAAAAAAATGGTACCGCTTTTGGAACAAAATTCCTGACATAATCATACCGCCAGGGAGGTTAAGGGGGCCAGAGGACAGGAGGCACATGGGTGATTAAGAATTGAAAACACTTGGCACAGTGTGAACGATTCTTCACTGGACACTTGCTGTTTCTGAAAAAACCTGCTGGCAAATAAAGCCCCTTAAGTACGCAGGAGGAGGATAAAAGGGACTTAATATTATTCATTTTTCTTTTCCTCCAGCCAGGCCCTCCAGAGGGGTTCTTTGTGTGGACATTTATGTGGACTTTAATGTTGATGTTTCTCTGAGATGTTTATAAATATTATTGCATAGAAGCGTACAATAGTATAACTTCAGATTTAGGATGTTTATGGACACAATGGTTAGTTGTGGAAAACAGTGAGCGCAGCTAGCAATTGCAGGTGATTGACTAATTGATGACAGCCTAAGGGAAGTCTGGTCTAGCTTTCAATTGCCAACATATACTATCTTCTTATATATAGCCGCAGCCACCAGCAATATATTTAAAAACAAAAACACCTTAGTATACCTAGAGCGCTGGGATCAGGGATACAATTAAGTTTCTCTGATATTCATATATATATACAATCACAATGTTGTTCGATTTATGGAAGATCAAAAAGATCATTCCATGCACCAAAACACTTATGGTGACCATACATGCTTCAATAAATGATCAATTTCTTTTGTAATTAATCTTTTCCAATAGGAATAATAAGTCTGTTGTCCAGCAGCGGCCCGTCCATAAGAGGCGCAGCGTCGCCGCCCACCCATCCATGCGCCCAGCCCCCAATCTACATGCGGGGCGTGGGACAAATGGATTCCAATGGGTTGTTTTTTTTTTTGAAGCACGTGATTATAGCTCTAATAGGCTGTGTGGCTGTGTGACAATAGTGAAATAATATTTGCTACTGTCACACTGATTCTCCTCCGAGCCAATCGGGAAGCGGGTCCTGAGACTCGTCACCTGTTTGGCTGAAAGGACAGGTGATCCTATTGGATGCCTAGGAGAAGGAGGGAAGCCACCGTGATGCAGAGGAGGAGGAGACACGATGGAAGCCGCTGCGGGGCTGGATAACCGACTGACAGGCTGCACAGGGGGGGAGGGTGTCAGTTGGTGCCGACCGACCAAGGGGGTGGTTGTTTGCCGCCAAAAAAAAAAACACCAGCTACCACTGCTGTTGTCAATAACCCATTTGATTGATATCCCACACACACAGAAAGTGCCAATCCACAGCGGATTGCTTTCCAGAGTGTGGTTAATAGCCTCTGTCTGGAGGTGATGCGACTGCCTCCTGAATGCCTTTTTTTCTTTTCTGCTAAAGCATTTGGCTTGCGGTTGCAACCAGGCCCCATTAACTTTAATGGACAAATATGACAGGTAGTGTTGACTGTCAACTTGACAAATTGTGTTAAATTTGCCGCAGCTGCAACACAAAGCATATCGGCTGCAGCATATCAGCAGCTTCCTCCAGCTGTTGTTTAGCCTTTAGGTGGGTGGCCAGGGAGTCGTGAAACCATGGCTCAGCTATCTGTTTCTACCACTCCCTGGCTGCTTGTTTGAAAGAGGCTTGACCGTGCTGATCCAACTTGTGATTTGGTGTAGAATATGATTTCATGTGGAGCACCACAATGTTTTTTTTTTTTTTTAGCCATGGATTTGCACGATTGCTAGATCCCTGATTCTACCACTTTGCAGTCATGTAGCACTAACCATGCTGCAACTGGCTTCTTACGGCCATTTTTATTGCAACATAGGTTTTGTTATGTGGTCAATGAAAATAAAGGCCTTCATGAATAGTAATTATGCATGCATTAACCCTGGACGTAACTTGGCTGCAACTCTGGATTTATGTTCCAATCCTGATGCATCCCTCTTAAGCAACACATTCTGCCTTATTCTGTATTGATCCTCCTCCGGTTGTAGGATGTCAAAGTATTTTGAATTATAGTTGACCAATCCAATATCTCGGTGCACTGAAAACGTCAATCAAAGGCATTAGTGCATTTTTATAAGATATGCAGCAGTTTCTAAGGTCTACAGCATAGGACCTGGAAGCTCCTTATTTCACATTCAGCATTGATTTCTGAATTGCTAATATTATCTTTAGTTCTTCATTTGCATTAGCAGCCTTTTACGAGTGTTGATCATGTTAGCCATGCTTATAAAAAGAGCCCTGATTATCAGAATTAAAGAGCCTCTATAACTAAAAATATTTATTGTTCCTGTTCTAAAACTGGATCAATGAAATAAATTTACTCATTTTATTGTCTAATTAAATGACTTTGCTTGAATTAGTATTAGCCCCAAATTAGGTCATCATGATTGGTTGTTAAATTGTGTAGAATAAGGTACAAATGGAAATATACACATATTTTACAATACTGTGGTGGTTCTCAACATAATGACACATATAATAAAAAGCATGAAATATTCAATAATGCATGTAGGTGACTTTTCTGGCTTTTTTTGCTTAAAAAAACAAAGGAAGCTACATTCAAATTAAATAATTTTAAATAAGTGGAAAAAGGATTGCCCAATCATGTGATCTGCCAAACTCATATCACTGACCTTCCTGTCAATCACAAAGCAAGGGCATGAGTGCCTGCAGAACTTTTTCAGGGGGGCATCATTTTAAGGTTTTCTCCTGCTCTGTTCTTCTGTTATTAGCATGACAACTTCTGACAAGTTCTCAGACACAGGAGATAAAACCAGGCTGAAATTTGTGTCAGGGTGGGTGCTATAAATAGATTAGCAGAAAGCTGCTCTACTCACTGGACAGCTCTGAAAGTCTCTGCCTATGTATAGGGGGGGGGAGGGGTGCCTTTCCTCCAATCAGCTGTCTCTCAGTGTAATTCAACACTACACTGCTACTGCTGAACGAGGAAGTGAAAATTCTAACAAAATGTGCACTTTCTAAACAGTGTAGCTGTTTATAAACGTTATAATCAGTAAAGCTGAAGACAGCAGATATGCATGTAAAACTAATGTAGGAGGATTTGTTTCATCCCTGTGTATTATCTGAGGCTGTTCACTTCACCGGGTATATGGAAGGGTTTACATCTACTTTATTAGAAGGATCAAGCTGCCATTGTCTGATTAGCAGTTTGTAAACGGTTTTTATGTTTACAGAGGTTTCCACTACTGATTTTTCTTTCTGAAAATGCCAGCATCATGGCTCTGTTGTTCCAATATTTATATTCATTAACCCGGAGGAGGTATGCAGATAAGAATTTTTAACTTTCCTTAAACTTTTCTGATGTGCATACAGGCTTTGGCTTAGAAAGCATTCAGACCCACAGGTCAGCTTAACAGCCAGGTAAAGAGCATTTATAGAAGTTAGCAATGATATCTCCCGCATAGTTATCATGAAATAATTAATTTAACACCTTGACTACAAATATATATGAGTAATGCTGTTAAATGAGCTCTAGAACATGGACACAGGCTGCCTCACCTCAGGCAGGTACTGGTGCAGGTGGACGGCTCACATTCAGCTCTTCAGGAGTCCTCCCTTCCTTCCCTCAGGCTCTGAACCACGCTGCCTGGAGAAGATAAAGGAGGGGGGGGTGGAGCCAAAATTGACCAGGCACGAAGGAGGAAGAAGTTCCTCCTCCGCTCTGAATGCTGGGGCCTCGCCTCGGCCTCATGACTTGATGTTACTGGTTGCTAGACACCAGGTGGCAGATGAGTCTAGCAACTAGTGCAGCGGGCAGCAGAGAGGCCAGCGGATGGTGAAATAAGAGAGTCGAGGGAGTCTGGGTGGTGGCGCTGCTGCTGAATGTAACAGTAAGTGACTGCCACAGCTTCGGTACCCCTCCCCCTTTGTGGCAGCTTGCGGCACCTGCGTACAGTGCACCCAGATTGCCTGATGAGGGAGCACAAATGCTCCAAACGCACTCACCTCCCACTCCATCCTCCACCCGGAAGTGACCTCAGCGACGGTGCCTGAGCCTACCTGAGTCTCTGGAAGCCACCAGCACAGCCGGAACCAACGGCCATCCGGCGTCCCTACTGCAGCTTGCCCCCCCCAGGAGTGGATGAACAACTTTACTATGACTACATGTGCTGATTACAGATTTATCCTGTAAGTTGCGAATTGTCTCTTTTTTAAAAAAAAAAACAGCATATCCATTGCTGCACCCGCCCAGGATTGGCTCTGAGTGTCCGTGTGTGTACACCTTGCTTCGGGGTGGACGGACTTGGCAGAGAGTACTCTATGAGACACTGCTCTCTGCTACCAGCTTGCTTCATTGTGAAGGGTCAACTGATAGTAAAGATCCTGGTTATCATCATTAGTCAGGTAAGAGTCGCCACACCCTATCACTAATGTGTCCGCCAAATAATATTGGCACTTAGGATGGACCTTGACTATGTTGTTCGCTTATAAAAACCATAAAAGTTATGTGCAAGATTATATTGAATATTGCTGTAAGTGTGTATACTTCTTTACATAAGGATAAGTAGTTGAGCCATGCAGTGTTATAGTCATAGGTGTGTACAGCCTATTGAATTAGGGTGTCCGCCCCAAAGCTCAAACACATGCGCATGTGTGTGTATATATATATATATATATATATATATATATATATATATATATACAGGGTGGGCCATTTATATGGATACACCTTAATAAAATGGGAATGGTTGGTGATATTAACTTCCTGTTTGTGGCACATTAGTATATGTGAGGGGGGAAACTTTTCAAGATGGGTGGTGACCATGGTGGCCATTTTGAAGTCGACCATTTTGAATCCAACTTTTGTTTTTTCAATAGGAAGAGGAATGGGAATTTCACAAGAAAAACAATGGTGTGCTTGGTTTTAACGTAACTTTATTCTTTAATGAGTTATTTACAAGTATCTGACCACTTATAAAATGTGTTCAATGTGCTGCCCATTGTGTTGGATTGTCAATGCAACCCTCTTCTCCCACTCTTCACACACTGATCGCAACACCGCAGGAGAAATGCTAGCACAGGCTTCCAGTATCCGTAGTTTCAGGTGCTGCACATCTCGTATCTTCACAGCATAGACAATTGCCTTCAGATGACCCCAAAGATAAAAGTCTAAGGGGGTCAGATCAGGAGACCTTGGGGGCCATTCAACTGGCTCACGACGACCAATCCACTTTCCAGGAAACTGTTCATCTAGGAATGCTCGGACCTGACACCCATAATGTGGTGGTGCACCATCTTGCTAGAACTATGATGTCGGTGAATTGCTGGCCATCAAGTCGGCTTTGGAGGAATGGCGGTACCCCCTGGAAGGAGCAGCTCACCCGGTATTGGTTTTTACTGACCATATAAACCATAAAAAAACCATATACTGTGAAGATACGAGATGTGCAGCACCTGAAACTACGGATACTGGAAGCCTGTGCTAGCATTTCTCCTGTGGTGTTGCTATCAGTGTGTGAAGAGTGGGAGAAGAGGGTTGCATTGGCAATCCAACACAATGGGCAGCACATTGAACACATTTTATAAGTGGTCAGAAACTTGTAAATAACTCATGAAAGAATAAAGTTACATTAAAACCAAGCACACCATTGTTTTTCTTGTGAAATTCCCAATAAGTTTGATGTGTCACATGACCCTCTTCCTATTGAAAAAACAAAAGTTGGATTCAAAATGCCCAACTTCAAAATGGCCACCGTGGTCACCACCCATCTTGAGAACCCACCCTGTATATATATATATATATATATATATATATATACAGTATCTCACAAAAGTGAGTACACCCCTCACATTTTTGTAAATATTCTATTATATTTTTTCATGTGACAACACTGAAGATATGACACTCAGCACTCATGCAGCCCCAGACCATGACACTCATACCACCATGCTTGACTGTAGGCAAGACACACTTGTCTTTGTTCTCCTCACCTGGTTGCTGCCACCACACAAGCTTGACACCATCTGAACCAAATACGTTTACCTTGGTCTCATCAGACCGCATGACATGGTTCCAGTAATCCATGTCCTTAGTCTGCTTGTCTTCAGAAAACTGTTTGCATGCTTTCTTGTGCATTATCTTTAGAAGAGGCTTCCTTCTGGGATGACAGCCATGCAGACCAATTTGATGCAGAGTGTGGCGTATGGTCTGAGCACTGACAGGCTGACCCCCCACCCCTTCAACCTCTGCAGCAATGCTGGCAGCACTTTTACGTCTATTTCCCAAAGATAACCTCTGGATATGAAGCTGAGCATGTGCACTCAACTTCATTTGTCGACCATGGTGAGCCCTGTTCTGAGTGGAACCTGTCCTGTTAAACTGCTATATGTTCTTGGACACCGTGCTGCAGCTCAGTTTCAGGGTCTTGGCAATTTTCTTATAGCCTAGGCCATCTTTATATAGAGCAACAATTATTTTTTTCAGATCCTCAGAGAGTTCTTTGCCATGAGGTGCCATGTTGAACTTCCAGTGACCAGTATGAGAGCGTGAGAGCGATAACACCAAATTTAACACACCTGCTCCCCATTCACACCTGAGACCTTGTAACACTAACGAGTCACATGACACCGGGGAGGGAAAAATGGCTAATTGGGCCCAATTTGGACATTTTCACTTAGGGGTGTACTCACTTTTGTTGCCAGTGGTTTAGATATTAATGGCTGTGTGTTGAGTTATTTTGAGGGGACAGCAAATTTACACTGTTATGCAAGCTGTACACTCACTACTTTACATTATAGCAAAGTGTCATTTCTTCAGTGTTGTCACATGAAAAGATAGAATAAAATATTTACAAAAATGTGAGGGGTGTACTCACTTTTGTATATATATATATACACACACACACACACACACACACACACACACTTTTATAAATAGATGTAAACAAACATTTTAAAATGTATTAAAACACGGACGGTGTCAGTAGAGCAGATTTTGGTGTCAGTGGGACAGTGGATGGTGTCAGTCAGTAGAGCAGCAGACATGTCAGTAGGGCAGGGGATGATTTCAGTCAGTACAGCAGTAAACACTATCAGTAAGGCACAGGACGATGTCAGTAGGGCCAAAGGCGTATCGTGGGGGGCGGCCCCAGGTGCAACATTTAGGGGGCGCATCCCACACTTGCCATCCCCATCCACAGAGTCACTCCAAAGCAGTGGCGAAACTACACTGGGATTCCGCCACTGTCAGGGGGCCCAGCGGGGTCTGCTAGTTGCACTGCTCTGAGCTGAGAGCTTCTCTCTCATACAGCTCAGAGCCTGTGTTCTATCGAATACTGCCTCCCGTCCTCCCTTCCGAGTCTCCCCTCCATCCTCTCTCGCACGGGATGGGAGAGGAGACAGGCGATTTGCTCCTTCCCCCCGCCGCTCTCCTGTGTGTGCTCTGTGGGAAGTGTGAACTCATTAGCTTCACACTTGACTTCCCGCAGAGCACACACAGGAGAGGGGAGGAGGGAGAAGGGGTAGCAGGTCGGCTGTCTCCTCTCCCATTCTGTGTGAGCTTTTGCTGGACTGGAGATATCTCTTTGCTATATGGGAATGTCTCTTTGCTGGACTGGGCAGTCTCTTTGCTGGATTGTGGATGTCTCTTTGCTGGATTGAAGATGTCTCTTTTTTGGATTGAAGATGTCTGTTTGCTGGATTGGGGATGTCCCTTTGCTATATGGGGATTGAGATGTCTCTCGGGATATATATCACGTCACCAACCACCCCCACGAATGCCCCCCCAGTTTAAAATGCTCAGGCCTATCTTTTGTCCCAGTCCGGGCCTGCTGTCCACCCTTCTTTATGTACACACTGTCCCGTCCAGTGGCCCGCCCGCTTTCCCCCACTGTGACTGAGCTCTGACGGCCACTCTGTGATGGACGGACGAAGATCACGGTCGGTGCATGTGCAGCTCCGCTTGTTTCCGGAGTCCCACCTCACTCTTTGGCCACCTCTCTGCTGGCACGCTGTGTCTCACCTCTGCTCCGGATCTTCTCCTTGCATCCTCATTGTGGCAGTGTTTGGCATAGGTCACCACATGATAGCAGATGGTGAGTGAGTCCGTGAGTGATGTGCTGCCGAGCCCAGGGAAGTGGA
Organism: Glandirana rugosa; assembly: GCA_018402905.1. Lineage (NCBI taxonomy): Eukaryota > Metazoa > Chordata > Amphibia > Anura > Ranidae > Glandirana > Glandirana rugosa. The sequence continues at coordinate 325,367 of BLSH010455405.1, forward strand.
CATGGTCCGGGGAGGGGGGGTGGGATATAGGTCAGTGTAGTGGTTAGGTAGGTCAGTGTGGGTGCCAGTGTAGTTGTCAGGTATGTTAGTGTAGGTGTCAGGTATGTCAGTGTAGTGGTCAGGTAGGTCAGTGTGGGTGTCGCTGTAGTTGTCAGGCAGGTCAGTGTAGTGGTCAGGTAGGTCAGTGCAGTGGTCAGGTAGGTCAGTGTAGGTGTCAGTGCAGTTGTCAGGTAGGTCAGTGTAGGTGTCAGTGTAGTTGAAAGGTAGGTCAGTGTAGTGGTCAGGTAGATCAGCGTAGGAATCGGGTAGCTCAGTCTAGGTGTCAGTTAGGTCAGGGTAGTGGTCAGGTAGGTCAATGTAGGAACCTGGTAGGTCAGTGTAGAGGTTGGTAGGGAGCAGGTAGGTCAGTGTAGGAATCAGGTAGTTTAGACTAGGTGTCAGGTAGGTCAGTGTAGTGGTCAGGTAAGTCAGTGTAGTGGTCAGATAGGTCAGTGTAGGGACCAGGTAGGTCAGTATAGTGGTCAGGTAGGTCAGTGTAGGGACCAGGTAGGTCAGTGTAGGGGGCAGATAGATCAGTGTAGGGGTCTGGCAGGTTAGTGTAGGGCTCAGGTAGGCCAGTGTAAGTGTCATGTAGGTCAGTGTAGGAATCAGGTAGGTCAGTGTAGTGGTCCGGCAGGTCTGTGTAGTGGTCAGGTAGGTCAGTGTAGGTGTCAGTGTAGTGGTCAGGTAGGTCAGTGTAGGAACCAGTTAGATCAGTGTAGGTGTCAGGTAGGTCAGTGTAGGAACCAGGTAAATCTGTGTAGTGGTCAAGTAGGTTAGTGTGGGTGTCAGTGTAGTGGTCAGGTAGGTCAGTGTAGGTACCAGATAGCTCAGTGTAGGGGTCAGGTAGGTCAGAGTAGGGATAAGGTAGCTCAATGTAGGAATCAGGTAGCTCAGTGTAGGTATCAGGTAGGTCAGTGTAGGGGTCAGGTAGCTCAGTGTAGGAATCAGGTAGGTCAGCGGTAGTGGTCTGGTAGGTCAGTACTACTGTACTAGCAGAAAGGACTACTGCGAGTTCTTGGGTTAAGGGGCGCAAATTACTTACCTTGCCCCAGGCTCCTGACAACCCACGCTACGCCACTAGGGCAGTGGATGGTATCAGTAGTTATTTTTTTTATTATTTTTTACTATTTTTTTTTTTTTTTTCATTTTGCAACTTTTTTTAACAGTTTCTTATGAGCCGCCCAGTTGGGGGGCTTTGGTAAAATATCAGGGATCTTAACAGACCCCTAATGTCTCACTTTCTCTGCGACCCTTTCTGCACTGGACAGTGAATGAATGATAAAGGCACTGTGCTGAATTGCTTCCTATGCATTCACAAACTGAAACCCAGTTTAACACCACAGTGAGCGATCAGTACCGATCGGCCAGGCAGCGGAAATTGCTGCGCACGCGGTGATTAAGGTGTGCCCAGGCACATTCGGCACACCCTATGCACATGCTTATGGCTATAGTTGAAAAGCATTTGTAGGATACCTGGGATGTATAGGAAGAACCACATACTTTTTCTAATTTTTGGCTTATTCATTAACAACAAGCAAATGTAACTCCACTCCTTCAATGAATGCTTCACGTTGATACTTTGATGATTGATTCCCTGCTTAAGACATAATTCTCTTTAAAAAAAAACTGGTTGATGCCATTGTCTGAGGGTTGTGCTAGAAAATGTTATTATTATTATTTCGGGTACTTATATAGTGCCGTCAATGTACGCAGCACCTTACATATACATTGTACATTCACATTAGTTCCTGCCCTCAAGGAGCTTACAATCTAAGGTCCCTAACTCACATTTATACATACACATAGTAGGGTCACTGTAGACAGGATCCAATTAACCTACCAGCATGTCTTTGGAGTGGGGGAGGAAACTGTAGTACCCGGAGGAAACCCACGCAGACACAGGGAGAACATGCAAACGTGCTTGGGAATCAAACCAGTGACCCTTTTGCTGCCAGGCGAAAGTGCTATCTGCAGTCATCACTTAGACACTGCGAATGTCTTAATGCATTGGCAATATTGTAAACATAACACAATGACATTACAAAGCTTGACCCAGGTTAGTCTACAAAATCCAAACACATTTTTGGTGATTTTGCCTAATCACTCTAGATATACAAGTGTTGCATTCCATTCCTTCTAATGAAGAGCTCCTTTTTTATTTATGTATTTATTTATTTATTTTTTTTAATAATGAGTACAGAAGTGTAATCATTGTAGGCATGACCTTTAAGAGACTGTAGTCTGATGTGGCTGGTGACATTTTACATAATATTGCATGAATCATTTGTGAATTTCTCTGATTATTAACGTTAATTTGTAGAAAAGCAGATTAGTATGTCATGCTCTGGGAATGGTGCATATCACTTCTGGCCTCAGTGGTGTTGATTGCGTTGGTTTGTGTTGTCACACATCTTCTGCATGCACTAGCAGTATGACACCATCAATCTAGCAATTTTGATTACTCTTAAATTAAATATGTCACAAGTAGAGTTGAGCAAACCCGAACTGTAAAGTTCGGGTTCGTACCGGACTTTAGGGTGTCCGTGTCCCGAACCCGGACATTTGAGAAAAAGTCTGGGTTCGGGTATTTTTTCACGCTTTTTGAATAGCTGCAGGGCAGCTAATCAACAAGCGTTTCACTCGTTTGCCCTTAGAAGCCATCACAGCCATGCCTACTAGTGGCATGGCTGTGATTGGCCAGTACATCATGTGACCCAGCCTCGATATGAGCTGGAGTCACGTAGCGCTGCATGTCACATGCTCTCAGACTAGTGTAGGGAGAGGATGCTGCCACCGCTGTGAGGGACAGATTACCATTATAAAATCATCTCATACTGGTATAGGGAGAGGTTCCTGCCGCTGGTGTGAGGGATAGATTACCGTTATAAAATCATCTCATACTAGTATAGGGATAGGTTCCTGCCGCTGGTGTGAGGGATAGATTAGCATTATAAAATCATCTCATACTAGTATAGGGAGATGTTCCTGCTGCTGGTGTGAGGGACAGATTACCGTTATAAAATCATCTCATACTAGTATAGGGAGACGTTCCTGCTGCTGGTGTGAGGGACAGATTACCGTTATAAAATCATCTCATACTAATATAGGGAGAGGTTCCTGCTGCTGGTGTGAGGGACAGATTAGCAATAGAAAATCATCTCATATTGGTGTAGGGAGAGGTTCCTGCTGCTGATGTGAGGAACAGATTAGCGTTATAA
>BLSH010455405.1:340079-352020 GCA_018402905.1 Glandirana rugosa
AAAGAACACGTAGTAGAAATCTTCTCAGAAGGAAGACCCTGCTGTCGGTACGTCTGTTTAAACTATGTCACTCGTTGCATACCGGACTCGTGACTGTCTGACTGGGGGGTGGGGAAATTGGAGACGTCATTACGACCGTCGTGAGTATCCAGCCATTTTTTCCTCTTTACCCTGAAATTTACTCTGTAAATGTTTTTGCAGAGGTAGGGACATATATATAATCCTTCTTCTTTACCCTATACGTCTTTCTTTGAGGCCTGCTGGCGTGAGGAAACGTTATTAAATTATTTAGGTTTAAGGTTGGCGTGAAACGCGTTAGCAATTCTTCTCTTGTCTGTACACATGGATTTGGATTTATTAAATTATTGCAAAGGAGTGCGGTCGTCCGGAGTTTCTTTCTGCATATCCCATTTCTTCTTCCTAATATATATACAGGGATGGAGACGTTTTTGTAAATGTCTCATTTAAAGTCCCATTTCTCCTTTTTTACCGACCTATGAGTGCTGCCAGCATTACTGCAGAGGTTAAAGGGGTGGGGGGTCAGTCTGTCAGTGCTCAGGCCATACGTTGCTCACTGTATCAAATTTGTCTGCATGGCTGTCGTCCCAGAAGGAAGACTCTTCTAAAGATGATGCACAAGAAAGCGCACAGTTTTCTGAAGACAAGCAGACTAAGGACACGGATCCTGAGACCAAGATAACCTAATTGGTTCATATGGTGTCAAGCATGTGTGGCAGCAACCTGGTGAGGAGTACAATGTGCGTCTTGCCTACAGTCAAGCATGGTGGTGGGAGTGTCATGGTCAGGGGCAGTATGTGTGCTGCTGGCACTGGGGAGCTACAGTTCATTGCGGGAACCATGAATGCCAGCATGTACTGTGACATACTGAAGCAGAGCATGATCCCCTCCCTTCGGAGACTGGGCCACAGGGCAGTATTCCAACATTATAATGACCCCAAACACACCTCCAAGACGGCCACTGCCTTGCTAAAGAAGCTGAGGGTAAAGGTGATGGACTGGCCAAGCATGTCTCCAGACCTAAGCCCTTGAGCATCTGTGAAGCATCCTCAAATGGAAAGTGGAGGAGCACAAGGTCTTTAACATCCCCCAGCTTGGAGATGTCATCATGGAGGAGTGGAAGAGGACTCCAGTGGCAATCTGTGAAGCTCTGGTGAACTCCATGCCCAAGAGGGCTAAGCCAGTGCTGGAAAATAATGGTGGCCACACAAAATATTGACACTTTGGGCCCAATTTCGACATAGGGGTTTACTTAGGGGTGTACTCACTTTTATTGCCAGCGGTTTAGACATTAATGGCTGTGTGTGGAGTTATTTTGAGGGGACAGCAAATTTACACTGTTATACACGCTGTACACTCACTACTTTACATTGTAGCAAAGTGTCATTTCTTCTGTGTTGTCACATGAAAAGATATAATAAAATATTTACAAAAATGTGAGGGGTGTACTCCATTTTGTAAGATACTGTATATAATGTATATATCTTAAACTACCTATGTCTCTGGATCTACTGATAATTTAGATCAGAGTAGGCACTGATATGGCCCGCCACCTCAGACCAAGGAAGCGCATACCTATGGGGAAGACAATACCCGCTCAAAGCCACGGCTTCACTCCACAGATGTGACCGCTTCCATAGGGTGCAGGCTCCGCCATGATATAGGAGATACTATGATTAAGCGTCAGATATAGACGTGAAATGCGTCAGCATTTGTACCTGGGGTTTGTCCCCCAATATGCTCTGCTTGTATTTCATTTGATTTTACCAATAAACGGAAATTTTTGGAGTGCGGCTGTCTGAAGAACTTTTCTCAGTATCTCCTAAGCGCATACCTATGCTCTGGGATTACAGATCTGCAAGCCCAAATCACAATCAACGGGTTGCCAACCCGACATCCCAGAGCATTAGAGTGCATAGAGCTGGCTCCGGCAACAGAGGAAGCAGGTGGCCATGGAGGGAGCGATGTTTCCGCTGTAGCACCGGCTTCTGTCACAGGTGGAGTGATACCAAGTGCACTTTGTCTGGGACCTTTCTAGCAGACTGGAGAGAGATGCCAGCAGAAGCTGGAAGAGGAAAAGGTCAGTGTATTAAACATCACCAGTGGTGGCCTGTCCATATAGAGTGCAGAGGTGACGCCCCTCTAATCCATGCACCCGGCCCTTAAACTACATGCAGGGGGCTGGACGCATGGATTCCAATGGGGTTTTTTTTAGAAGCACATGATTAGAGCCTTGCAACCTAGATGGGGTAAGTGCGGGGCTGGTGACCAACCAACTGAACATCACACTGCATTTTTGCAATGGGCATATTAGCACTTATGAAAAAGGGATTATTAGGCTCTTTCACACTGATCCACAGGTGCACAAGTGCAGCTATGGCTTTCCTGCGGGTTAGTTGCACTGAGCCATAGACTTCTGTTATATCCTGTGGGTTTGGTGTGCTTTCTAAAAGAGCACCAAAACACCTGAATGTAGAAGTTTTGGTGTGATTTGAGAAAGTGCACCACACCCACAAGTCTATGGCTCAGTGCTGCTAACCTGCAGGAAAGCCACACGTGCAATGCTCTGCACCCTCGGTGTGGGTAAACTGCAGCGCATCAGTGTGAAAGCAGATTGATAGGGGGCTCAGGACACCAAGGGCTCATTTACATTTGCCAGTTGGGGGACGGTAAAACCCTATCATTTATTGTGGCCCACAACTGGTTACCAAATCACTTAATTGGCCATTGCTCTTCAAAAGGTTAAGCACCCCTGGTTTAGAGGTTTTTTTGCTCCCTGAAAGAAATGTATATAGTTTTTGGCTTTTCTGCTTAACAGAGAAGTAAGCAGGCAAATGTAGGTGCTGTCTGCTTTACAGAGAGCAGTGATTGATTAGTGAGGTCTGCTCAGTGTGCTCTGGATGCAGCTCATGCTGTCTTTATGTTTCACACTTATCCACTAGCAAGAAGTCATATTGGACAGTGGGAGGAAATCTAACAGATGAGAGCATAGATGCAGATACAGCCCTGGCCAATTAGAAGTGGATGTGCCCCAAGGATAAGATGACCAGATTTTTAAAATGAAATCCGGGACATATATATTTTTTTTTATTGGCAAATAGTAAACTATTTTATAAGCATATTTTTCTCAAATTATATATGTAGTGTATGTGGTATGTGTTTATGTAATGATTGTATGATATATATGGTATTTCTGGAAATCATTTCATACCAGCCCCATAGCATTATTATACCAACCCAACTGCAAAACATCATTATTTTCTTTTCATAAAAGGGTAAACCATGCATTTTAAAGCACAGTTGAAGAGTGTGAGGTGGCAAGATGGCTTCTCAGAGCAAAATGGCTTTGCTACTGAAATATTAATTTGAGCTTATTTCTTTATCTTACATGTACACTGGCATACGGCATAAATAATTCTGATGACTACTGAAACGTATGATTTATATTTGGAGAACCTGTGGCCATACAAGTTACTCAAGTTCCTGGAAAACCAGCCAGATGGCTGCCTGGCTAAGGATGTCCGAAAACCACAAGCGATAAATAAATTTTGATGGTGACTTCTTGATGAACAGTGGTCACAAGACGTTTAACACTAAGCTTGCTGTAGATTTTACTAACCTTTGAGTGTTCAACTATATCTTGACCCAACCTATCCTTACATACGTCATTTACTGTATATAACCTGGATGCACCAAAATTAAATCAGATCAACTGACTCAAACTTATTTGATTCTGTCTGGTCTCTATGTAGCTACGTATATTATCTTGAATTTGGTATCATTGACTAACAGGTGTCTGGTATCTGTACCTGAGTGCTAAGGGATCCACCACAAGTGTATTATACTCACCAGCACAGCCTCATCAGTGCCCATCAGCGCAAACTCATCAGTGCCCATTAGCGCAGCCTCACCAGTGCCAATCAGCTTAGCTTCAACCTGTGCCCGTCAATGCAGCCTCACCAGTGCCCATCAATGCAGCCTCATCAGTGCCCATCAGTGCAGCCTCACCAGTGTCCATCAGTGCAGCCTCACCATTGCCCATCAGCGCAGCCTCACCAGTGCCCATCAATGCAGGCTCACCAATGCCCATCAATAAAGCCTCACCAGTGCCCGTCAATGCAGCTTCTTCAGTGCCCATCAGCTCAGCCTGTTCCATGCCCATCAGCTCAGCTCAGCCTGTTCAGTGCCCATCATCTCAGCCTGTGCAGTGCCCATCAGCTTAGCCTTACCTAGAGGAGATTATACAGAGCGGAGATCTCCTTTTTACCTGTCCTGTGCTGTCCTGAGATGAAGTCCCGCCTTCTATGATAGAAGTCACCAGTGTGCTGCCTATCATAGGAGCCGGTTCAGCAGGCGGGACTTCGTCTGACAGCCAGGTAAGTGGGAGATCCCCGCTCTGTATAATCTGGGGCGGGACTAAACGAGGAAGGGAGGGCACAGCTGCACTGGATCGACCCAGCCCAGGCAAATATAAAGTAGAGTGACCAGACATCCCCAGCCCTGCAAAGCAGGGATAAAACCGGGGACAGACTTCCTCCGAGGACAGTATCCTCAATCCTGGGACAGTCCCCTGAAACCCGGGGATGTCAGGTCACCCTACCCAAGGAATGCTGGGTGCCTGTATTTAAGTCTGAGGACCACATGGGCTCGAGGTTCCAGTCCAGCCCACCTCTGAGGAGAGAGGATCTGTTGGGGAGGTGGCAGCTGCCTCTCCCCAGCAAAGGCAGCCATGCAGCCTCAGGTGCCAGACCTGAGGGCCTGAAACCTGAAAGCTACAACCCAGGGTTCCTGTGCAAACTGACTGAAGGAGGAAGTCTATGGATCTGGTCTTATGTCACTGGTATAGAGTGTCACTTGGAAGTTGGAAGGAGGCTACCAGCTGTCCCTGGACATTTTGTGAGTATAGACCCTGAAGGGATCGTTGAGACTAAGTGTGTGTTGCTGCAATTCCTGCTCTGGTCATAGAAGTCAGCATACTGGGTGTGTGAGCTAAAGGAGACACTGGCTAGTGTCTTGAAGACTTAAGTCCACTGACAAAGTCCACTGAGACTCTTCTGCTTCAAAGAGACTTTTTCTTCCATACAGATGCTGTATGGTTTTGCAGATAATCTGCTTCCTCAGTTCTACAGAGATAGAGTTGTCCTCACCTGTGAATAGTTAATTTGTATTATCCTACTATTTCCCTTCTCCTATCCAAGTTCTCCAAATAAAACATAAAACAAAGCCCCTAGACTGGTCATGTGAGACAACGAGCGGAAGAGTGTGTGCACCTGGCTGTGTGAAAATACCGTGTAACTGGCTGCAGAATAATCAGTGGGAAGCCCGGGTACAAGTATTCAAGCAGTTATTGTGGGAGCAGTGCTACATGTTTATGCATATTTTAATTACCGTATATACTCGTGTATAAGTCGACCCATGTATAAGTCGACCCCCCTACTTTTGCCCAAAAAATATGGGAAAACTTATTGACTCACGTATAAGCCTAAGTGGCAAATGCAGCAGCCACTGGTAAATTTCAAAGATAAAAATAGATGCCAAAAAAAAATTACCAATGAGGCATCAGTAGGTTGTATGTACCAAAAAGACATTACGTTATTTTTTTAAATGACAGGTCCTCTTTAGAAGAGATTTGGGGTCTAAAAGACCCCAAATCCGTCTAGGGACCCTAACATAGGAAGTGGCCATGTAATCGGGAGTGTGTGTGTGTATGTACAACTGTTTATTTTTTACAGTACAGTATACTTACTTCCTATGTATTGAATAAGGCTGCTGTGTTCTTCACATATGTCAAATGCAAAGAAAAAAAAACACAGTTTTGTCATTTGAATATCTGACCATATTAACCCTTATTGTTCACACAATAAGGGTTAATATGGTTAGTTAATCGAATTGCCACACTGTTTTCTTTTCTTTTACATTTACATAAGAAGGACACGGCAGCCTTATTCCATTCATAGGAAGTGCCTGTGTCCTCTGCCCTTACCTTCAGCCCAGTCACATCGCAAGTGTGACTGAGCTGAAGTTCCGCCCTCCAGCAGGCCGTCAGTGGACGTGACGGCATCCCCGGCATCCCTGGAATGCCTGGAATGCATCTCAGCCGCCGCGGGTGCCCTCGGAATGTTTCACCGCGCTCGTACCAGCTGTTGACTCGCGCATAAGACGAATCTCGGTTTTTTGACACAAAATCCGTGTCAAAAAACTCGTCTTATACGCGAGTATATACGGTATATACTCCTTGCAAATCACCCACATTTGCAATGGTTTGCTATGAGATTGTTGAATCTAAGTGACACATCTTACTGTAAATGGACCAGTGAGTAGACGTGGTGGGTCCTGTAGAAACAGGATAAATGGCGCTCTTCATAAACAAGTAAGTATGTGACCAACATACCTTCTATTTCTCATTACAAAATCAATATATTTAGCCATCATCATACAGACATTTTCATGCCACCCTGATGAAGGGGACCCTGCGTGACCTCAAAACATTACATTTGATAGTATGGTGACTTTCAAAAGGTTTTTTTAATAAAGAAATGATGGTATCCTGGTAATGTATACCACTTACAGGTTTGCTTTAAAGTCCAGCTCCACCTTTTATTAAAGATACCCTTTCACATAAGTGAAAAGTCTTAACAAACCACATACTGTACATCTCCAATGCTACTCGTCCTGCTAAATGTTTTTTGTCCCTCAAAATCTGCTGGGAAAATAACACTTTCATGAGTGTCAATCTTCTATATCCCCCACGGTGCTAAGTGGTTCCTCTTGATCACCTCCAGGTCATTACTCACAATCTAGTATTGATGTGGAGGTCATCAGAAGGAACCAGTGAGTGCTGCAGGGAACACACTAGGTTGCAAAAGTTTTGGCTGTAATTGGGCTATAAACATTAACCCACAGTTAGATATAGGTTATCGATGAGGTTGATATGTGGCACATAAATAATAAAGGACAACATTACCACTTTATATAACACACGTCTAGTTATTTAAAGTAGAACACTTTTTAGTTATGGGTAAAGTGAGGCAAGACATGACTGAGTGTCTATTGCTGTCTGTGCTGTCTCCTGGTCAAGTTCATCCCACTCCCATCCCATTGTGATATCCAGGGTTCTGCTGTTGGTTGAAAGTGAAATGACATTCTCTATATATTCCTATGAAAAATAAAACTAGGCATATCGCCTAACTTCTTGAGAGAAGAAAAAGGATTATCTTTTAGCACAAATTATGAGGGAAAATGACTCCCTAGCAGGCTCCTAGTTACATGGACCTTGAATTATTAGGAGGTACTCACACTAGGCAATCTGTACCATACCTGAGCACATTTGCCCACAAAGGCCAGTTAATTTGACCGGTGTGATTGCTCCTTACTCGGGCACTGTGCAGCATACCGTGCCCTTAAAGAGATAGGCTTCGGCATGTTTTAGTGGAACTCAAGCATGTTATTGCTTTGTTGGTAGAAGTGCTGACATATATGTGTTTGGCCCTGACAATGTGAGTGCAGGCCAGCAGGGGAGTAAGGCATGGGAACTGTGTCTAGTGTAAGTATATCCTAAATGAGGAAATATTACTGGTAACTGGTTGCTACCTTTATACTAGCCTTTTTTTTTTTACAACAAATGCTGTAATTTAAAGGTTGGATAAAAGGGGGTGTAACTTGCCACTTTCTGTATTTAAAAGATCACCGGAAGTAAAACTGAGGAGAAAAAATGGACAAAAAAATTTGGTTGCAATGGAGACACAGTGCTTCCCAATTAGGGACTATAAGGGCCGGTTCACACTTGAAGCGGCGCGACTTGCAGGGCGAATCGAGTCGCCCCGCTCGAAGCGACCTCAGCGCGGCTTGCAGGAGACTTCTATCATAGAAGTCAATGCAAGTCGTGCTGAGGTCGCCCCGAAAATAGTGCAGGAACTTTTTTTTTAAGTCGGAGCGAAGCGACTCGATCCTATTAGAACAGTTCCACTGCACTGCATTGAGGCGACTTGTCAGGCCTAAGGCCTTAAGTCGCCTATGTGTGAACCGGCCCTTAAAGTAGAACTAAAGGCATTTTTTTCCATTTTGGATAAAGTATAGGAAATATGATATCCTCTACCATTTTTTTGCAATTTATGTCCCATTGGAGGAATTTCTCCTCCAAAACAAGGAAATACCTAGCTGACACCAGGGTTACAAGCACTACAGCGCCTTAAAAAAGTATTCATACTCCTTGAAATTTTCCATAGTTTGTCATGTGACAACCGATAAATGTATTTTATTGGGATTTTATGTCATACACCAACACAAAGTGGCACATAATTGTGAAGTGGAAGGAAAATGATAAATGGTTTTCAAAATGTTTTACAAATAATTATATGAAAAGTGTGGCATGCATTTGTATTCCGCCCCCTTAACTCTGATATCCCTAACTAAAATCTAGTGAACCAATTGCCTTCAGAAGTCACCTAATTAGTAAATGGAGTCCACCTGTGTGTAATGTAATCTCAGTATAAATACAGCAGTTCTGTGAAGCCCTCAGAGGTTTGTTAGAGAACCTTTGTGAACAAACAGCATCATGAAGGCCAAGGAACACACCAGACAGGTCAGGAATAAAGTTGTGGAGGAAGTTAAAGCAGAATTAGGTTATAAAAAAATATCCCAAGCTTTGAACATCTCATGGAGCACTTTTCAATCCATCATCCAAAAATGGAAAGAGTATGGCACAACTGCAAACCAACCAAGACATGGCCATCCACCTAAACTAACAGGCAGGGCAAGGAAAGCATTAATCAGAGAAGCAGCCAAGAGGCCACAAGAACTCATCTATGTGGTATTTTATTAAACACTCCAATATCTTCCCGACTATAGAAGTTAAACTAACAGGTCTATAGTTACTTGGTAAGACTTTAATCCCTTTTTAAATATGGGCATCACGTTGGCCCTACGTCAATTCAGTGGTACTATTCCAGTCATTAACAAGTCCCTAAAAATAAGATACAGTGGCTTTGAAATGACAGAGCTCAATTCTTTTAGGATCCATTTCACTTTTGAGCCATTGTGGATCAATTGGGGCTGTGTCACTACCACCCCCATTATGGACATGAGCTCCCCCATGCTCCTTTGTATGCACAGAGCTGAAGAAAGTATTTAATAAGTTTGCCTTCTCTTTGTCCCTAGTCACCCACTCTAGATTATTTTGTAAAGGGCCTACATGCTCAGACCTGACCTTTTTACTATTAATATTAATAATTTTTAAGTGTTTGTCCTACTATCTTTTGCAATCTGTCATTTGTTTTGAATTTTTGCATCCTTGATTTCCCTTTTACATATTCTGTTATATTCTTTGTAACATTTAAAAGATGATAGTGTTCCTTCATTTTTATATTTTTTAAAAGCTCTTTTCTTATCATTTATAACTTTTTTAACTTTGGCCGTGAGCCACATAGGTTTCATTTTTAACCTTTTAAATTTCTTGCCCATGGGAATATATTTTGCAGTAAGTTTGCATACAGTCTTTTTGAAAAATTCCCATTTCTGTTCTGTGTTCATCGATGCCAATATGCCCTCCCAGTCTAAGTCCTGGAGAGCAGCCCTAATGCTTGGAAAATTTGCTCTCTAAAGTTAAGTGTTTTTATCTTTCCCATATGTGTTTGTTGCTTGCAGCTTACATTAAATGAAATCATGTTATGGTCACTGCTACATAGATGTTCTTTTATATGAATATTGGTAATAAGCTCTGTATGGTTTGAGCTTACCAGGTCCAGCAAAGCGTCATTCCTAGTTGGGGCCTCAATAAACTGGATCATAAAATTGTCCTGTAATAGGTTTATAAATTGTTGCCTTTTAACTGTCCCAGCAGTGCCATTACTCCAGTTAATTTCCGGGTAGTTAAAATCCCCCATTATTATCACCGTCCCAGCCCTTGCAGTCCTTTCCATCTGCGCAAGGAGCTGAGTCTCCACCTCCTCTTTAACACTGGGAGCTCTATAACAGACTCCAATGATAACCTTTGTAGTATGCACACCCATATACAGATCTACCCATAATGCTTCAGACTCATCACACTCTCCATCAACTAGGTCCTTTTTCGCACTCACTTTGAGATCCCTATTCACATAGAGACAGACACCACCACCCCTCCGATTTACCCTGTCTTTCTGTCCTCAGTAAAACTACACAGTTTAGAGTAGCCTTTTATTTTGGCCAGCCTAAGGCACACCTGTGGAATAATAATGCTGCCTAAACAACATCTTGATATGCCACACCTGTGAGGTGGATGGATTATCTTGGCTAAGGAGAAGTGCTCACTAACACAGATTTAGACAGATTTGTGAACAATATTTGAGAGAAATAGGCCTTTTGTGTATGTAGAAAAAGTCATAGAACTTTGTGTTCAGCTCATGGTAAATAGGGGCAAACACAAACGTGTTGCATTTAGATTTTTGCTCAGTATATATATATATATATATATATATGTCTGCAGTCTTATCTATAGTCCCTAGTTATTGTATGCATATAACTGGTTCTGTCATTCCATTGGTCATGTAGCTCTGTCACCCACCACCACAAGGCCACATGAAGCCAGTCCTGTATCATATGATCCCTTTTCCATGTCAAGAATGAAGAAATCATTTTCATATTTTTGCAGCACAATTAGCATAGTGTTCTCATTCTGAAGTGCTCTCATACTAATACATTGAATTACAATTACAAGACTATACAGTTCTTCATTGATTTTCTTATTCAAGTGGTCAGGACCTACTACAAAGGGGTCAAAGCACGATGGCCTTGTAGCCTCAGGTCTGGTTTCATATGAGACTACTGCAACCCACTTCACTGTCTTGGTGCTGATATGGGAGTCTTTGGTAATCAATTTACATTATTTTCCCTATACAATCCTCTGTTTACAAAGAAGAATTACAACAGGCTTTTACCAAATGATGCAAATATGCAACCAAACGAACATCACATTTTCTTTAATTATTCTGCCTGAATGTGAATAATTAATGTTAATTGTTTATTTGCAACTATTTTTCAGCCCTTTATTTCCAATGCTTACTCTATAATACAGCTACATTTCTGACATTTTCTGTTTCCAGAGTAGCAACACATTTTTAGACTGTTATTTGTCTGCAGCTTCTCAAATATCATTCTGGGATTATTATTATATTGAAATAGAAAATGATGTGTTTTTATTATGTTGCCATGAAAATACTCTAGTTTAATAAGCAAATAAAGTATATTATAAGATAGATAGATAGATAGATAGATAGATAGATAGATAGATAGATAGATAGATAGATAGACAGATAGATAGAATATATATAAATAAATTAAGTACTCTTCATGAAAATTGTTGAGTTTTTCACATATCTAACCTAGCAAACATTATTTAAATAGTGTCAGATAAAGTAAATAATGATATGTGATGTAGCACTGCCAAAACAACATAAATGTGAACCTATGTGGAATGTTTAAGTGTAATAATACACAACTAGAGTTGAGCGAACCTCTGGAAGTTCGGGTTCTGCTGGTCTGTCCGAACTTCGGGACAAAGTCCGGGTCCGGGTCCGGACGGAACCCGAACGATCGCACGGACAACGAACCCCATTGAAATCAATGGGGACCCGAACTTTTAGGCACAAAAATGGCTGTAACAAAGTCCTGGAAAGCCCTAGAGGGCTGCAAAAGGAAGTAAAATGGGGGTAAGGGTAGGGCAAGTGCCCTACAAAAAAATGGGGACAGGGAAATAACTTTAAATATTTTTTAAAAAATAAAAACATAAAAAAAGCAAAAATG
Source organism: Glandirana rugosa (assembly GCA_018402905.1). Classification (NCBI taxonomy): domain Eukaryota; kingdom Metazoa; phylum Chordata; class Amphibia; order Anura; family Ranidae; genus Glandirana; species Glandirana rugosa. Next base: position 351,876 of record BLSH010455405.1, read on the forward strand.
GAGGTGAATGTGGATCATCTTCAAACTGTGTCTGAAAAGTATTAATTAACGGTAGAAGCCATATAACTGTTCTAAAATCATCTTCAAACTAGGGCAAGTGCCCTACAAATAAATGGGGATAGGGAAAATAAATTAAAATCAAGTA
>BLSH010455405.1:360104-392247 GCA_018402905.1 Glandirana rugosa
ACATTGCAAGCCCAGGCATGGTTTGAAAGCCCACAGGCACCGTGCCTGGGCCTGGGCCTGTAAAGTTTTTAGATTTTTGAAATGTCCGGGTCCGGGTCCGTGCCACGGACACCCGAAAGTTTGGTACGGACCCGAACGTTACAGTCCGGGTTCGCTCAACACTATACACAACATGTAAAATCAAAGTATACAGATTGCAATATACTAGGCATCACTAACTGGCAGACCACGGTCCGCATCTGGACAGAGTCACTGTCCCATCTGGATCCAGGGGGCATAAAGGACTACTGGGGGTGAAGTAAAGGGGCACAGATCTCTACTGTGGGGGGTGTGACATAAAGAGGTAGAGAGTCCTACTGTGAGGGGTGATGTAAAGGGACCGATGCCCTACTTTGGGGGGGGGGGTGATGTAAAGGGGAAGAGAGCACTGCTGCAGGGGGGATGTAGGGGCAGTGCTGTTGAGGGGGATAATGTAAAGGGGGGAGTGATGTGAAGGGGGCAGATGACACTACTGGAGAGGGCAGAGGACACTGCTGTAGGTGGGTGATGTGAGAGGAGCAGAGGACACTGCTGTGGGGGACAATGCTGTGGGGGGGTGGTGTGAAGGGGGTACAGAACACTACAGAGGACACTGGTGTAAGAACAGGATTGTGATATAAGAGGAGGAGGGCTGTAATGTGAAGGACCTGAGTCATTGGGCAAACATGCCATTCAGACCTCTGCTGGAAGAAAATTTTACTGAACGGACCGCCGTGAATTTTAATTCAATACCCCTGCAATATACAATAATTGCACAATAAATGGCCATCAAACATCCATCTGTCAATCTTAATCATACAGCAAATGGATCAACTTATTAATGTGGCTAGTATGTCGATATATTTACTGTATGATTAAGGCTGATAGTAATAGCACTATAACCCTAAGAAAATGGCAGGCATACATCTATAATTACACCTATGTTCAGCTTCCGGAAAATAGCTGACAGTAAATAGTATTCAAACCCTAGGGAAGATGTCCGCTGGAGATCAACTACCTATGGGCTCCAAGAAAATGTCTGCCTCCTCATTTAACTCTAATACTGTATATAACGACATGTTACCACGCAGTCGTTTTCCCCCTGATGAAGTCATGTGACCATGATGTAACAGCTCCAGCACGTACCAGAAGTGACGTAGGAGAAAGTCTGGTTTTAAATGTTTTTAATGTGTGAGTGCAATTCTTATTAAATACATGTGTAATATTATTCATCATACTACACTATGGCAGCCTTTTCTCTATGTTTGCTTCACTGACATCTATGCTTCATGAATATTTAAAGTGAACACATCCTAATATCGGTGGAGATACTCTGCTAGGGTAGACCCCTGCGGACAGAGGTGGAAGTGTCCCGATTACTGGGAGGCATAAATCTGGAGGATTGGATTGATATATGCTCCTAATTCACAAAGGGGAGGTGAGAGTTCAGGGATTACTATATGTGTCACAGTGGAGTGGGTGACTTACCACTAAAGATGGTCACTAGCAGCATTGGACTGAAAGCACTTTCTAAATAGATTGATATTTGATGGCCATTTAGGCCTCATACACACGGGCGTATATAAAATAATAAACAAAACGTCGGGCCCGACGTCAAGGAAAAGAAGTCGACGTTTTTCGGGGTTATGCATTGGCAATAGACGTTTTTTAGAAAAAAATCATTCCTCTGCTATTTTTCAACCTAAAAACGTCGGTGTCAAAAAACGCCGGAAAACGCCGGTACAATATTAGGTGGCGTTTGTTGGCGTCTGTTGGCGTCTCGTGGCGTTTTGCGGCGCTTTTTGACGTCGATGCAGCCAAGGAACGCGCTGGTCGTGGGTTCTCTGATACACCAACGCCACCTACAGCTCAAAAACGCAGACGTTTTTTATGTGGCCATTGACTAACATGGGGAGCAGAAAAAAACGTCAGTAGACGCCGGCGTCAAAAAACGCCCGTGTGTATGAGGCCTTATAGTGCACTTATTGTATATTACATTTTGGTTCACATTTATGTCGTTTTGGCAGCACAACATCACATATCATATATTTATTTTGTTGGTTGTGTGGTAATACAAATTAGTGTACTAGCAGCAACTGTTTTTCTAGTTTTATTTGATTTCATTTATTTCCTTTTTTACATTGTTTTGTATGGTTAGAACCCACACAGATCTATTTTCTTACAAATTCACCAAATACATATTTTATTTGTTTTTGGGTGTGTGGGTGCGCCACACTATATTTCAATCCTATAGATGGCACAGGAGTTATACATTGTTCTATTAGTGTCAGATAAAGGTAATAAACATTACTAAAAACATTGGAAAAATTCATTTTCCAATCATTTATTCAAGAAAATATCAATAGATGTAATGGGTGTATGGTGAAAAAAGTGTGTACACCCTTGGCAACAAAAGATGTTGCCCCCTGTTGTAGAAGTAGTCAACTTTATCTCTTGGACAGGAAGAAGCTGACGTAATAAAGGCAAATAGACTGTATACTTTGCAAGGGAATTTCCCCAGAACTTAATGAACAAGGTGAAGCTTTGCCGACTTCCATCATCCATTTATATGCAAGTGAAAATGCTACTGTATCTTTGTTATTCTCCTTGCCTGTGATTCGTTTTCTTTGCAACCTGAAAGTTTACCACATTCCCTAAGCTCTGTGGAAAATTCCCTTGTAAAGTGAACAGCCTATTTGCCTTTAGGCAGGTGTGTGACTACCCTGTGGCTTCAAACCAGCATTGATTCTTACCCTTGCACACTTTGAACACTCGCACAAAGTTAGGGATTTTTTTAGGATTAGTCAGGTGTATGATTAATCAATTATACCAAGCTGTTGCTAATGATCATCAATTTCATATGTAGGTTGAAACAAAATCATTAACTGAAACAGAAACAGCTGTGTAGGAGGCTTAAAACCGGGTAAGGAACAGCCAAACTCTGCTACTAAAGTGAGTTTGTGAAAGACAGTTTCATGTCACAGGACATACACAATGGCAAGACTGAGCACAGCAGCAAGACACAAGGTAACTATATTGCATGAACAAGGTCTCTCCCAGGCAAAGATTTCAAAGCAGACTGGAGTCTCTCATGTGCCTTTCAAGCTCTTTTGAAGAAGCACAAAGAAGCAGGCAACATTGAAGACTGTAGAGGCAGTGGGCAGCCAAGGGAACTTAATGCAGCAGGTAATAGACACATCCTGCTTTCTTCTTTGTGGTTCTTGAGTTGAATCTGCTGAGCCAGCGAGTCCTGGACAAATTAGCAGTTGTTTGAAATCAATGCCACTTGTAGATTATTTTACATTTATGTATACATTATCTCTGCTGTAAGCTCATACAGATTTTTTTGACAGCAGCATACACCAATACCTGTAAACTAGTATTAAATGAAACCAAACCAAAATGTGATGCACTGTCCCTTTAACATTAATCATACAGTCGGGGTCTAGATTTGAATTTGCAAACTCTGTTGTGTCTGGTGGTATCACTTCTTGTTGAGCCACCTGGAATGCTGTGCAGCAGCCTGGACAATTCCTTGAATGATCCTGCCTTAAACCTTTTTTATCTTGAACATGGAACCCTTTGCTCCTCCCATGAACATCTTTTGTTCTTCCTGTTTGCCAAAACGTTGTGCTCCCTCCAGCCAATATCTTTTGTCCTGCTGCTCTTGTCCATATCTTCGCTATCACTCATTACCAACCCTTGGCTTGTTGCTCGACTATGCTTCTGCTTGATCCCAACCTCTAACTACCCGTTGCTGACCTTTGGATTCTTTACTGACTATGCTTCTGCTTATCCCTGCTATATCTGCTACTGAACCCCGGCTTGCTCAGCTCCTAGTGGGGCAATCCCGAGGACTGCGACCTTCTACTAACACATAGCAAAACCCATCTTCACCATCAGGAGCTCTAGTGAAAACCGGTTTGTACTTAGACTCCGCACCTGAGGTAAGCCCACATCATTCACCAGGGTGACTGCCTGCATACCTATCCTGCTGGTCGGTGGGTGTCTCACTAGTGGTCTCCAAGCCTGACTCCAGATCTTGACACATACCGATAAAACATTCATTGCATATACTTGTGAAATCCATTTTATATAGCATGCTAAAAATTGTACTTAGTGCAAAAAAAGTTAATTACTGCAAAGTTCACTTCCAGAAATTCAACCTGCAAAAAATGTGACAACTCAGCTGGTACTGTGCTTCTCCACCACCACAAACAGCACACTTCTTACCAGATCCTAAAACCTCTTAACTATACAATGTCTAAAGCGGTGTCCCGCTTTACTGGCCAATCTCAACAGAACTCTTCTCTATTCCATCTCCACTACCTATGATCATATATTATGGTAACATGAAGAAGAAAGAAAACTCTGCATAGCTTAATACCTTAAAGTTCAAAAGGTTTACTATAAAATGTATATACTCACCAAAGAAGCATAAAATGGGCAAAAGTAAAAAAAGATGTTGCCATGCCAATCAGTATGTATGATGATGTCAGATCCTTAAGCCCTTTCCAACGCATTTCATCAGAATCTATATCATTAGGGGACCAGAACAGATAGATCTGCATTTTTGGTAATTTAGATCATAAAAATGAATACGCCATGTCAGTTTTATGTGTCATTTGTTCAAGTATATATATTGTTTGCATGCAGTAAGTAGCTCTTTCATGTACTTTTTTAGGTGGAGGTGACATAGATAATTACGGTTATATCTAAATTAACATTGTGCAGTCATGGTTACTCAAAAGTACGATTTATTCAAATGTGAACGATTCTGTTTAAGGACAATTAAACCTTCAAATTCATAATGTTCATATATTCTGCAGGATGGCAGAATGTACTTTCCTAACTCTCTTAAAAAGAAAGATTTAATTTTGTTCTTCCTGCACGTGCAAAAAAAAAACTTAGATTAAATTCAATATTGGGAGTGCTCTGCTATTATTATTTCACTGGATACTTTTTCTATGTTTATATGTAAGGCACTACGAAAATAGAAACAGGCTTTGTGGACAAAATTCTGAAATGAACAACATATAAACTAGGCAGCACATGAATGTTGGAATGAGAAATACATTATTCACTCCTTTAATACTGTATATGTAAAGCTGAACTCCAGGCAAACAGCTAAACACTTCAAAGGTTTTGTATTCGTGTCCATCCAGACAGACCTACGATTTACACAGTTCTGTCCCACAACACAGCCCTGTCTAGCAGGGGAGGGGACCTAATCTTTCTCTGCTGCAATTTCACTTTAAAGCCGTAGTAAACCCATCCATTTAACAGTTTAAAAACCAGTTCCATTTCCGGCATGTGCCGGAAATGGAACACTTCCATTGGTTACGTTCAAAACCAAACTGTCAAACCATCCAATGGCTGGTGTCATAGCTGATCACATGTGCAGCATCATGGCAGTTGTAGATCAAATAGAGGCCAAGATGGCAGCTTCCTTGGCTGAAAATTATAGGAGAGTTTACTACCACTTTAATTGCTTGGTCCCCATCCTAACCTTGTGACTGGACAGTGATGGGATAAGCAGCACACTGATAAGCTCACCTCTGCTCGCTCCACCTCCCAGCATGGATCTTGCATTGCAACACAGCTGATTGGCTGCTTGTGCCATTTCTCCCTCCCCATCTCCGAGCTCTACTCTACAAACACACTAGACTTCAGGAAGCTGATAATAAGTCAAATTCAGATGCTTACACTGTTTGCTTTTTAAACTAATACATCCAATTACATATTAATGATTACACAGCTGCATTACATTTGATTTATATATTTTTATTTTATTATCTTAATTTATTTTTCTCCAGAGTTCAGCTAAAACAGACCAAGTAAAGTCAGTATACTAGGCCATTCAGAAATCATAAAATCATTTTGGCACTTTAGCTTACCTTTGATGAGTAGACCAACTATATAGGTGATTTTCCACCTTGAATTAAATTATATACTGTTGTAGTTAGTTGCTTGCTTTGGAGAGAATGTGAGTTGCTGTTTGTTGATGCACGAGTATTGTTTGTTCATGCACAACTGACCTACGTAAGCTGTTTACATTCAGCTTCAGTTGTTGCAGTGCCCAAGATCATCAATTTGCGTTTACACATATATAGTTGAGCCTAAGGCTCTTGTTATTTATGGACACTAGTGATGAGACAATGAGGTTGAGCTACTGAAGCAATAGAGAATGTTCACTTAGTTAAATGAATAAAGTGATCGCCATCATTTCGTGAGTCTCCTCCTTTGGCTGGATTCGTGGCAAAATGCATGTTTCACCACAAAACACAGTAATGCATGATAATACATGGTTTGTTGTGGTGCAATTTATTTTGAGTTACACCACACCTTACCTTACCATTGCACCACAAAACACATGGGATGGAATGATCTGTGCTTTGGGGCCTGTGCTTTCTTGCTTGAAAGAAACAAATGAGAAAAAATGTATGTTGTAGTGCATTGGCTCATTGGCTGCCCATTACAAATAAATGGGCTGTCATAACAAAATGCACATTAATACACAACATTTTGCAAAAGCTATAATTATACATTTTATACTTCCCAATTAATCAAATTATTTAGTTTTAGGTAGAATGGGGAATGGTTACAACCTCCTTATTTTTTTATTTTTTCCAATGTCCAATTGTGGAGAATAAACTTCACTTCCTGCCCCAGGGATCCAACAGGAAGTAAGAGAAAATATTTCCAAAGCAATAGAAATACTCTCTCTGAAAGTTGTCAGCAGAACAAGTGTCCCCATTGGAACATTCCCCTACTGAGACAAGATAGGAGGGCAAATCTCGTCAGTGAAAACTCAAACAGTGATAAAAACCTGATAGGGGTCCCAACCCTATCCAAAACAAATATCCACAATTTTAGAGATGTCACCAGAGGTGAGGGGGGAATTTGTCAATGGGGGCATCTGTTTTGGTGACAGCTGCCTAGGGGGAGACTTCCCCTCACTTTGTGGAAATGACCTTCCTGTTGCATCTCTGAAACAGGGGAGTAAAGGGAATTTTCTCAATGAGGACAGGCACAGCAAAAAGAAATCAACTTACAGTGGTTTTAACCATGCCGCTTCTGTGTTTACAAGTGACAAATGATAAATGCAGAAGGTTTGGCTGCCAGGAGACTGGGCTGTAGATCTGCAGAGCAGGAAGCGCTCAGACAGACTGCTCCTTGCTCTGCAGCATAACAGTCCAGACTTGTAGCAGTTGCTCCTCCTGCACTAAGGACTGGGTAAGTAGTTGGAGCTAAGGTGGATGTAAGCGCTCTGTACTGGTGTTGGGTGGGGGCCTTGAATTTGGGATTGGGTTTCCGTAGAAAGCTCTGTATTAAGGAGGAAAATGGTTCAGTAAAGAGCTCTGTCATGTTCATATGCAAGGGGAGTGTATACGTGCAGTGGCGTCACTAGGGTTGGTGTCACCTGGTGCTGTAAAAAATGGTGTCACCCCCCACCACCCTATTTTTGGGTTGGCAGCGCTTGTTGCACCAGTTGGTAAGGCCTGCAGGCAGTATTAGGGTTAGAGGATAGCAGGATAGGCACTTCCTAATAGCTCAGTCCCTAGGAACAGTAATGGATAATGGCCAACAAGCCCTCTTACCAGATCTAGCGACACTGCAGCAGTGATCCCTCTGGCTGGACGCTAGCGCTCTCTGGGTTGCCCAGGCTGGCTCTGATCAGTGGTGTAGCACAGCTGTGTACCCTGGCAGTGGCTCAGTCTTTCTCCCTCTGGTGGTGCTGGGCAGTAGCGTGGATCTCTCTGGTGGTGCTGGGCAGCAGTGTGGCTCTCTCTGTTAGTGCGGGTACAGCGTAGCTCTCTCTCTGGTGGTGCGGGTACAGCGTGGCTCTCTTTGGTGGTGCGGGTACAGCGTGGCTCTCTCTTTGGTGGTGCGGGTACAGCGTGGCTCTCTCTCTGGTGGTGCTGGGCAGCAGCATGACTCTCTCTGGTGGGACAGGTACAGTGTGGCTCTCTTTCTGGTGGTGCAGGTACAGCGTGGCTCTCTCTCTGGTGGTGCTGGGCAGCAACGTGGCTCTCTTTGGTGGTGCGGGTACAGCATGGCTCTCTTTCTGGTGGTGTGCGTACAGCCTGGCTCTCTCTGGTGGTGTGCGTACAGCGGGGCTCTCTCTGGCGGTGTGCGTACATCGGGGCTCTCTCTGTTGGTGTGCGTACAGCATAGCTCTCTCTGGCGGTGTGTGTACAGCGTGGCTCTCTCTGGTGGTGTGCCTACAGCCTGGCTCTCTCTGTTGGTGTGCGTACAGCCTGGCTCTCTCTCTCTGGCTTCTCCCAGCACAGTCCTCTCTTTTTCTGATCTCCTGTAGCACTCACTCCCTCAGCTTTTTCCCATGCTTGCTCCCCCCCCCCCCCCAGCAGAGTGCATGCTGGGGGCTGTAGCCTGCTTCTTTGTACAAAACTGGGGCTGCCAATCTTCTGGGACTACATTACCCATGATGCTCCATTAGACCCTGGTCTCTTCTGATTGGCTCCACTGTAGCCAATGGGGAGGGAAACAAACCAGCAGCACTGAACCAGATGAGATAGAATATATATATATATATATATATATATATATATATTCCAGTGTTGCCAACCGTCCATAAATTTATGGACAGCCCGTAAAAACAGGGCAGTTTTTTTGGCGTCAGTAAAAGTCCGTAGCAGCGAAAAAGTGCCAGTAAAAACGGCAGCCATCGGCTCCGGTCAGAGCTGCGCATGTGCAATTACGGAAATCCTGAGCGGCAAGTGAGAAGATCCGATCCTGACCCTGAGACGAGATGGATGACCACTCCTCCTGCTGCCAGCTAGCACCTCTGACCAGCCCATCCGCCCTCAAATGAGGTTACTGCATTTTCCCGCAACACCACCGCCAGCCATCACCTGACCGGAGCAGATGCTCTGGATGGATGGATGGATCCTCCTGATTCCTGCCTGACTCCCTGCTCTGGCTGACCCTGCAGCCCTCCTGGTGACAGTGGTGAGTGCAGTACACTTCCTCTTCAAGCCAGCCAAAAAGAGTCGGGACAGTGAGTGTGGGACTGTTTGACACACACACTGTCTCTGCTCACTCTGACAGACACCTGTGAGCCAGGCTGCAGGAGTCTCTCTCTCTTAGTGTGAGTGTGCGCTGTATGAGTGCAGTGTGCGCTGTATGAGTGCAGTGTGCACTGGATAAGTGACAGGAGGTAATGGAAGGATGGTGTAATGGAAAGAGGAGGTGATGGGGATGGTGTGATGGGGGGATTGTGTGATGGAGACAAGAGGTGATGGAGGGATGGAGACAGGGGGATGGAGATGAGGGGTGATGGAGGGATGGAGACTGGAAGGATAAAAACAGAAGGGGATGGAGACAGGAAGTCTTTAGAAGTGGGGACATAAATACTGGTGATCCTAGTGGCTACCGGGGATTTCACCTCACTTTCTGTGGTGGTTATGGAACAGAAATAAAGGGGAAATCTCTACAATTTGACATAGGTGACAAAACTGATGGACTAAATTATTATATTGAAAATAACAGAAATATGTTTTTTTTACCATCCTATCTACCTTAAATCACATTGTTATTTGCACAGTTTACTTGCTTGTAGCCTAAATACTGAAATTTGCACTGAAAACTGTAATTTTGTAACTTTCGTAAAATGCCAGTAAAAACTTGGCTGTGCGAGTAAATTTTGGGTGTTGCGCCAGTAAATTTCAATCTGGTAGGTTTGGCAACACTGATATATTCTATGTCCAGCAGCACCCCCATCCCTCTGTTTTCACTTCACCATATCTCACCCACCCCCCCAGCCACCTGTCTGTCCGTCCGTCCATCTGCCCGTCACCCCACCAGCTCAGGACCAGGGCAGGATAGGCGGCTCAGCCTCAGGTACACTCGGGCAGCTGGAGAGGACATGCAGTGCCAGTGTGCAGCAGCTGCGCCATCCGGATGAAGAATAGATAGTGACAGGCTCCACACAGTGCACTGTGTAGTAGCGAGAGAGGAGAAGCCGGGACACCCGACACTGCCGCTCGGCGTCGGGTGTTCTGGCTGAAAAAAAAAACTTAAAAGGAAGCCAGGGCTGGTGTCACCCCTCTGGTGGGTGTCACCCGGGTGCGTACCGCACCCCCTGCACCCCCCTAGTGATGCCAGTGAATATGTGTGACTGTGGGGAGAGGAATTCCTCCCCCGCCTATGATTGGCTGTCGGTTTTGACAGCTTCTGGTGGAATTGCTCAGGCGGGATAAAACTTGTGTTTGAACACATCTGAGCTTATCCCTAGTGATGAACTATGTAGTTTCAGGGTTAAGTGAAAAGCTCTGAACTGGGGAAGTGGGGGAGGAGCTTTGTAGTGGCAATTCTTCCAGAAACATAACCAACACAGTGCCAATTTTTTCATTTCAGTGACACCACTGACGAGGGGACATTTTTTTTTCAGTGATACTACTGACGTAGGGAATATTTTATACTTTTAGTGACACCACCAATGCAGGGACCCTTTTTCCTTCCAGTGTTACCACAGACTAGGGATGGGCCGAACACCCTCCGGTTCGGTTCGCACCAGAACATGCGAACAGGCAAAACATTTGTGCATACGTCACCCGGTGGCCCCGCCCCGCACTATAAATAAAATGTCAAAACAAAGCCAGCGCAGATGACGGCAGCCCTCCCATGGAGGAGGAGCTGTGCGCATCGTCTGCGCGCAATGCATTATGGGGTGCTCCGCGGTGGCGAAATCGATGCGAACGCCCCATAATATTCTAAATTCGATGAACGGGCGAACAACAAATGTTCGAGTTGAACATATGTTCGACTCTAACTGCGGGCCCATCCCTACCACAGACTCAGGAACTTTTTTCCTTTCAGTCATACCACCAACTCAGGGAAATGTTTTCATTTCAGTGGCACCCCTGACTCAGGAACATATTTTTCCTTTCAGTGACACCACCAAACCAGGGACATTTCTTCATCTGCCACTGTTAGCCCAATATTTGTATGCCAATTTTAAACTTTTCAGTTTGCTGCAGTATACCACAAATATTGGTACTATTCTATAGCATGCCACAAATATTACAAATATTTTGGCATATGCTGATATTGGATTCTTCCCCTTCTCCATCCATCAGAGGTGGGTGACACAATTGATCTTGTCACGGAACTGTCTTCAGGTGTACTGCTAGGTATATTGATCTGCTAGTATACCCAAAAAAGGAATCTGATGTTCCAAAACCTTACATTTTTTTACTTTCAAAACATTCATTGGAAAATTTTCAAATAAAATAGCAACATCAGTACAAAAGTACAATAATCAGAGAAACAATAAGCATAACACATGGGTTGAAAGGAGTAGCAACTCCCACAATGCGATATCCAAAATAATAAACTCAACAACTCTATGTTCGGGGATCGAAATCCTTCCTCCCAATATCCTGACAAGATAGGTGCATACCCAACAGAGATCAGACCACCCAACTATCAATACAATGGGTATATAAACTCTATATCATCAAACGTAGGTGTAGTCAAACACACAATGGAAGAAAAGAGCAAAGAAGGAAAAAAGAAAGAAATGAAAAAAAGCTAGAAGAGTTCTGAACCTGGATAAAGGGAAACATAGGAATCCTTGTCACCATAGAGGACTATGTTACCGTGCAATAGAGACCTGCATATAGGTAGCCCACGGCTCAAAACCTTACATTTTTTAAACATTTGTTAGTCTGCTACTAAAAAAATTCACTTTGACAATACTTTTTGCCTTTTATGCCCGCATATTTATTCCTGGCTAACATGGTACAATTTTGTTAGCCTTTTTATATGTAATGTGCAGTTTCCAGAACTGATACTTCTACAGTATATTTCAACTAATGATCGGAAATAGCAGGTTATCTCTTTGCAAAAAAGAGTGGGATAAAAAAATGTTACATATAGCTAGAAATTGCATGGTGCAATGTATTATTTTGGTTATTTGCTGCATAGGAGAATTGGAGTCATAGCAATGGATTTACTAAAAAGGTAAAGAGTGTTCACTTAATAAAGTTAACACTTGCGCAACAGATTGAATTTATATTCACCTTGAATACCTGTGCAGTAGAATTTAAAAAAAATATAGGATTTTACTTACACATGATTGAAATACTTACACACTTTAACCGCTTGCCGTCCGCCTACCGTCAAATGACTGTGGAGCAGTGTGGCTCTTGTTGTGGGCGGACGTCATATGACATTGGCCCTTTAAGCTGGGATTGCGCGCGATTGGGCGCGCGCATCTCGGCTCTGTCGGTGTGTGGCTCTTGTTGTGGGCGGATGTCATATGACGTCGGCCCTTTAAGCCGGGATTGCGCGCGATCAGTCCCCGGGACACGCCGCGTTGCCAACGGGGTTGAACAGCCATTGGTCATGGCTGTTTACCATGTGATCGGCCGTGATGAAGTCACGGCTGATCACAAATGGTACTTTCCCCATTGGCATGGCGCATGCGCACGATCGGGAGCGTGCTGCGCGTGCATGTCGGTGGCGGCATGTTCCCAAGGAACACTGCCTGTCACCGACACTGGTATCAGCCGTTGGTCGGCGGCTGTTACCTTGTGTTCGGCTGTGATCTACTCACAGTCGATCACATGTAATGTAAATAGAGCGGTAACTCACTGTTACCAGCTCTTCTCTCCTCACACAGTTTCCAGTGTGAGGAGAGAAGAGCTAGGATCAGTGAGTTACTGGTCTGTGTAAAGCACCAAGCACCTGTCACATCACTCCTGCCCCCCCATTGCACCTGTCACCCAACAGTCACCATATCTGCCCTCATAAAGTGCACCTATCATCATAAAGTGCACCTGTTATCAGACTGCCATCATAAAGTGCACCTGTCACCGGTCACCCATCAGTGACCGTGGCATGTCACCCATCAGTGACCGCGGCGTGTCACCTATCAGTGACTGTGGCGTGTCACGCGTCATCAATCAGTGACCGTGGCCTGTCACCCATCAGTGACCGTGGCCTGTCACCTGTCACCCATCAGTGACCACCGCCAGTCACCCATGGCTTGTCACCCATCACCCATCAGTGACCACCGCCAGTCACCCATCACCCATCAGTGACCGTGACCAGTCACCCGTCAGTGACCACCGCCAGACACGCGTCACCCATCAGTGACCACCCCCAGACACCATTCACCCATCAGTGACCACAGCCAGTCACCTGTCACCCATCAGTGACCACCGCCAGTCACCTGTCACCCATCAGTGACCACCGCCAGTCACCTGTCACGCATCTGTGACCACCGCCAGTCACCCGTCACGCATCTGTGACCACCGCCAGTCACCCGTCACGCATCAGTGACCACCGCCAGACACCCGGCACCCATCAGTTACCATCACCAGGCACCCGGCACCCATCAATGATCACCACCAGACTCCCGTCACCCATCAGTGACCACCACCAGTCACCCATCACCCATCAGTGACCACTGCCAGTCACCCATCACCCATCAGTGACCACCGCCAGTCACCCATCACCCATCAGTGACCACCGTCAGACACCCTTCATCCATCAGTGACCACCACCAGACACCCATCAGTGACCACCGCCAGACTCCCGTCACCCATCAGTGACCACCGCCAGTCACCCATCACCCATCAGTGACCACTGCCAGTCACCCATAACCCATCAGTGACCACCGCAAGACACCCTTCATCCGTCAGTGACCACCGTCAGTCACCTGTCACGCATCTGTGACCACCGCCAGTCACCCGTCACGCATCTGTCACCACCGCCAGTCACCCGTCACGCATCAGTGACCACCGCCAGACACCCGGCACCCATCAGTGACCACCGCCAGACACTGGTCATCCATCAGTTACCATCGCCAGACACCCAGCACCCAGGAGTGACCACCACCAGTCACCCATCAATGACCACCACCAGACTCCCGTCACCCATCAGTGACCACCGCCAGTCCCCCATCACCCATTAGTGACCACTGCCAGTCACCCATCACCCATCAGTGACCACCGCCAGTTACCCATCACCCATCAGTGACCACCGCCAGACATCCTTCATCCATCAGTGACCACCGCCAGACACCCATCAGTGACCACCGCCAGACTCCCGTCACCCATCAGTGACCACCGCCAGTCACCCATCACCCATCAGTGACCACTGCCAGTCACCCATCACCCATCAGTGACCACCGCCAGTCACCCATCACCCCTCAGTGACCACCGCAAGACACCCTTCATCTGTCAGTGACCACCGCCAGACACCCGTCACCCATCAGTCACCACCGCCAGTCACCCGTTCCCCATCAGTGACCATCGCCAGACACCCGTCACCCATCAATGACCTCCACCAGTCACCCATCAGTGACCATCGCCAATCACCTGTCAGTGACCGTAATTACCTATCAGTAAACATCACCTGTAAAAGTCTCACACATGCGGTATCGCCATACTCAGGAGGAGTAGCAGAATGTATTTTGGGGTGTCATTTTTGCTATGTACATGCTATGTGTTGGAAATATCATATAAATGGACAACTTTGTGTAAAAATAAAAGCGTTTTCATTTTTTTCCCACATTTTCCAAAAACTACTGGAAAAAAATGACATGTTTAAAAGACTCATTATACCTCATAGATTATGCGTTGGGGTGTTTGCTTTCCAAAATGGGGTCATTTTGTGGGCAATTCCATTGTCCTGGTGCTCCAGGACCTTCAAAAATGTAATAAGTGGTTGAGAAATGAGATGTGTAATTTATGCTCATAGAACGCCTGAAGGTGCTAGTTCAATGTTGGTCCTCTGTATGTGGCCAGGCTGTGTAAAACTCTCACACATGTGGTATTGCCATACTCAGGAGGAGTAGTAGAATGTATTTTGGGGTGTTATTTTTGCTATGTACATGTTATCTGTTGGAAATATCTTATAAATGGACAACTTTGTGTAAAAACAAAATGCGGTTTCATTTTATTCCACATTTTCCAAAAACTTCTGGAAAAAAATGAACCGTTCAAAAGACTCATTATGCCTCATAGATTGTTCGTTGGGGTGTTTGCTTTCCAAAATGGGGTCCTTTTGTGGGCAATTCCATTGTACTGATGCTCCAGAGCCTTCAAAAATGTGATAGGTCGTCATGACATTAGATGCCTGATGTTGCTCCCTGCATGTTGGGCCTCTATATGTGGCCAGGCTGTGAAAAAGTCTCAGACATGTGATATCGCCATACTCAGGAGGAGTAGCAGAATGTGTTTTGGGGTGTAGTTGCAAGTATGCATATGCCATGTGTGAGAAATAAAGTATTAATATGACAATTTTGTAAACAAAAAAAAAATAATAATAATAATCTTCATTTTGCAAAGAATTGTGGGAAAAAATGACAACTTCAAAGAACTCACCATGCAACTTACTGAATACGTTGAAATGTCTACTTTCCAAAAAGGGGTCATTTGGGGGGTATTTGTACTTTCCTGGCTTGTTAGGGTCTCAAGAAATTCGATAGGCCATCAGTACATCAGGTGTGATCAATTGTGATCAATTTTCATTGATTAGCACCATAGCTTTTAGACTCTATAACTTACACAAGGACCAAATAATATACACCAATTTGTTTTATTTTACCAAAGATATGTAGCAGTATACATTTTGGCCAAAATTTATGAAGAAAAATTACTAATTTGCAAACTTTTTTGACAGAAACAAAGAAAAAGGCATTTTTTCACAAAATTTTCAAACTTCTTTATAGCACAAAAAATAAAAAGCCTACTAGTGATTAAATACCACCAAAAGAAAGCTCTATTTGTGTGAAAAAGGACACAAATTTCATATGGGTACAGTGTTGCATGACTGAGTAATAGTCATTCAAAATGTGATAGCACTGAAAGTTGAAAAATGGCCTGGGCAGGAAGGTGGTTTTCGTGCCCAGTATTGAGGTGGTTAAACTTTAAGCAATATACTTGTCATTAACAGCTTAGGAAAAAAATATATATCTATATATATAGAGGGAGATATTTATATTTTTTAACATTATCTGTTGGTTTGGCTAATCAACCACCAATGGGTGTTTTTATAAAAAAAATATATATGTATATATGGGCATTCATTCTTGACGGAAGTGGGCTGGATGGGGCACCTGCATACCTCCCAATGCTTTGAGATGGGAAAGAGGGACACCTATTAGCAAAAGCATGTAGACATAGGACACACCCCCTGCCACACCCCCTTAAAGGAGAATTATACAAAAAAATTATTAGTTAAAAGTTAAGGGTGCTTTTTTACCACTACTATTCCTCTATATTGGCTTTTGACATTTACAAATGCAACAATTTAGAAAATGGATGAAAGGTTTAGTACTGGGAAGCACTTTTTGAAAGATAAATAGTGCATTTTACATACAATTATATAGATCAGACCACAATGAGGGGCACATGAGGAGGAAAGAGGGGCAGAGGGACTTTGTTCCAAATAAGGAAAAGTCCCTTGATATCAGGGACATTTGGGAGCTATGCACCTGTGCCCTCTGCTAGCAGATAAGTGTCAGAGCCCCATGCACTGGGGCTAAACGCCCAGTATTCATGGGGTTTAACTGAATAACATTTAGTTTACCATTGTACTGTGTAAATAAACAATTGATATTAATGTACTTTAAATAAAATACTTGTCTTCTCCCTTGTTCCTTGCTTTGTTGCAGCACTGCTGGTATCCTGCAAGCTCTTAGCATCCACTTCCCATCTACATTCACTCCACGTTGAAAGAATTAGCATTGTCCACATCAAAATACAAAATAAGCATTTTTATCATTTGTGTAACCCTTCATAGGTGGACATTTTTATTTTAAAAATTAACTAAACTTTGATTTCACTCAGATTTCCCTTAATCATAGTTGACTAAATATATATTGTAAACGTGTTTCTTTGAGTTTGTCTAAAACAATGCAGGAGGATTTAGTAAAAAAAAATCCTAATCGCAGTTTCAAAGTGATATTGGTGCCGTCCTCCCAAAGAAGAGAAAAAAAGATCACTTATAGTTTATTTCTAGATATCCAAATTAACCCAGGAACCAGCTGTCCTTTTCTATCACCCCAAATCCCCAAATGATGCTCAGGAGTTTGGACTGGAAATAGAACAGGACAGTCAATTGTAATAATCCCTTATTTGTGTCACAGAGAGAGTGCAATAGCCTTCTGCAGCTTCCATTAACCCTTACTTCTTCAGTAACAGGCAAGGTTTTCTACTTATGCCTTGATAGAGTCATTTTCTGCCCAATATTTTTTGCTTCATGATTGCCATGAATCTGTTTATTTCCACTATCTGCTGCCAATGAATGCCCTTCCCTTTTCTGCTCACTCCGTGTATTCCATCAATAAGTGCAAATATCACAACAGAGCCTTTTAAGTGCTGTACGCAGACATTTTAACACAATCCCATATAATAAAACAATACTTGTTTATTTTTCGAGTAATTCCATCAGATATTACAAATTCATAAAATGTAAAGCTTTTCCAAGCATATCATATATACAGAAGCATTATCTATCAACAACCTCCATGCTTGGTTTTCTGTCTTACCGATTGCCATCATAGCAAATACCCATCATAATTCTTACAAACACTATTAAAGGTTATTTACAAATCCAATACAATAAAAAAGCACGATGAAAGGAAAACACATTCTGAAATATTGCTTCTTTAAGAAGGCAGAAGTTTAATATTATATTTAATGCCCTTAAACACCCTTTCTACTTTCCTAAGGACGCTTGTTCAGGGGAAACGCATCGTGTGGAGCTGCTCTCTGACATCAACTTGCATGCCGGCCAGTACTGAGACGGGGCTGTGTATACTCTTTGCCATTTGTAGTGTACTCCTGACCTCCTGAGGCATGGTGGTGACTCCCAGAGGCAGGGGGAGCTGACATTTCAGGGTGCAGGTTGTGAGGCATGGTGAGTGGTGGTCAGTATAGAAAAATGGGCACCGGTCACTTTTATGCTGAACAAAAGTGAGTTTATTGCTCAGGACAACAAATAATTCAGGGAGAGAGGATTAGGGCACAGGACACGCTGAGGCTCCATGCACACTGGGTTTAAAAATCTCTGCTACTACAGGAGTTCTGCATTTTACCTGTAGAAGGAGCTCAATGTTATCCTATGTGTCCATGCACATTTAGAGGATTACAGGCATTTTTAAACTACTTGCTGCCTGCCCGCCGTCAAATGACGGCGGGGCAGTGTGGCTCTTGTTCTGGGATGTCGTCATACGACGGCGCCCACTTTAGGGATGGGCGAATGGTTTGGCCCGAGCATAAGTTTGGGCCGAACTTTCGTTGTTTGATCGTTCAGCGAACAGCCGAACAAACGGGCCGTTCGACCGTTTGTTCGCCCCCCTGAACTGACCAAAATGCATTGCGGCACTGAACAGTGCATTGCAAGCCCTAATTGGCTGAAGCAGTGAAAGCTTCAGCCAATCAGGACCCAGAGCACTGTCAGAGTCACGACTGGACACTGGCATCATGACTTTATCCAATCATGGCTCATTCCCGCCCCACAGTATAAAAGTATTCTTTCAATGGCAGCCATTTTCAGTGTGATTTCGGCTGGAGAGAGCTAGAACAGGGCTCGGTTCAGTTCTATTAGTTAGTTAGTGTGCTATACTGTGCTATTGTGCTTCAATTCTAGGTGTAGAATATTAGTTTAGTGTCAGTCTAGGGATAGTGTGAGTGTAGTGAGGAGGACCATCATTCAGCTTTGCATAGTGTGCAGCTAGAATAGGGACAGCTCAGATAGTTTCAGTGTAGTGTAATGAGACCGTGTCATTCATACATACATTAGTGTATATGTAGAGTAGGGACAGCTCAGATAGATTCAGTGTAGTGTAGTGAGACCGTGTCACTAATCTTTACATTAGTGTATAGATAGAGTAGGAACAGTTCAGATAGCGTCAGTGTAGTGATGGTTGAACACCGTCTATTTGATTGCGTTACTGCAAGTTTAACTCCATTTACTTCTGTGTGCGTTATATCCAGGTTAGCACCATTTACTTTTGTGTATGTCACTGCCAGTTTAATGCCATTTACTTCTGTGTGCGTTACTGCCAGTTTAATGCCATTTACTTCTATGTGCGGTACTGCCAGTTTAACGCCATATAGTTCTGTGCGCGTTACTGCCAGTTTAATGCCATTTACGTCTGTATGCGTCACTGCCAGTTTAACGCCATATAGTTTTGTGAGTTACTGCAAGTCTATTGCCATATAGTTCTGTGTGCGTTACTGCCAGTTTAACACCATATAGTTCTGTGCACGTTACTGCCAGTTTAACGCCATTTACTTCTGTGTGCGTTACTGCTATTTTAACGCCATTTACTTCTGTGTGCGTTATTGCCAGTTTAACGCTATTTACTTCTGTGTGCATTACTGCAAGTTTAACGCCATATAGTTCTGTGCATCACTGTACGTTTGACGCATTATATTGCAGTATATTATAGTGTATCTGTGGAGTGTGTCTGCGTAGTGTGAGTACTCAAACTAAAGTGCACCAAACACCACTTTATATTGATTAACGTGCGTACAGATTTCCACTTCTTCTTTACATTTGCTAATAAGCACTGCCCCCTCCCTCCCAATAATGTCACGGAGGACAACAATGAGAGGCAGGCATTCCCTTGGCACTGTAAGGGGGCCAGCAACAAATGTGTCCACAGGCAAAGGTGGATGTGGTGGTCAGTCCTCAGGCAGGGCATCATTTCCTCTGTTTAGTGAGTTTGCCCATGCTATCTAGCTACAGCATGCAGAGGAGGTGGTGGACTGACTTACTAAACCTTCCTCATCCTCCTCATCCTCTGTCACACAAGCAGAGACATGTATGCAGTCCCCTGCATTTGCCAGAGTGGATAAACCTGCCTCTTTGTCCACATCTATTCTTGCCATAGCCCCAACATCAGCCATGGAGGAGTCAGCTGAGTTATTTGACCACAGTGTCAGCCACTTGCTCCTTGATGATGCCCAGCCATTACTGGATTCAGATGGTGGTTCTGAGGTTGAGGATGACAGGAACATGAGCCTAGAGAGAGGGGAGAACACTGGTAGACAAATTGGCATTCATGTTCCCCCAGCCGCAGCGTATTGCCAAGTTGTCTCCAGTGGTAATGATGATGATGATGGAGGAGATGATGATGATGATGAGGTCACTGATACCACTTGGGTGCCAGATAGAGCAGAGAAGGAAACTGAAGGTGAGGCGGCACAACCCCAAAGAGGCCGACATCAAGAAAGAGCAGAGAGCAGCCACCATATTCCATCAAATTCTGCAGCTGTTATCTCTCAGCCCACTTCCCAAAGCTCAGCTGTCTGGGCCTTTTTCAGCACATCTGCAACAGATCGCACTGTTGCTATCTGCAAACTGTGTCATCAAATGTGGCAAAAACACCAGCTATTTGGGTACCACATGCTTAACAAGGCATTTCACTTCCAACCACTCAGCCTGTTGGCAAGAGCACCTAAAAGCCACACAAAAGGGGCACAAATCTGTCCCTCCTCCTCCTTACCCACTTCAGTCTACCCCTTCTATACCGAGTCATTATTTCTCAGCAACCTCCACTGACAGGGATCATGGTATACCACAGGGTGTCCCAGGTCCTAGCAGCACATTTGCCAGCATCACACCACTAGCTGTAGACTGTAGCCGGCAAATTTCTCTGCCCAATGTGCTGTACCACAATGGCAGAGTCTCAGTCGCTTCACGTAAGGCTGTTCCTTCTCTCTACCATCACATGGAAGGGAATGTTCTGCCATTGTTGGGCAAGGCAGTCAGCCATAGAATCCACCTTACTGCTGACACGTGGTCCAGCAAGCATGGGCAGGGACGATATATTTTTTTCACAACACACTGGGTAACGTTACTTGCAACTAGAAAGGATGCAGGACAGGGCTCGGTGCTGCAGCTTGTTGTGCCCCCACATCTCCATACAGCTAGTGGTGATGATGTCAGACCTGTAAGCTCTAGCCCCTCCTCCTCCACCACCTCCATGCCCTCCTCTGCAGAATTGTCCTATGAACATCAGGTACCCCCTAAGCGTTCAAAGGGCTATTACATGAGTCAGGCTAAAAGGTGCCATGCAGTGCTTCAGCTGGTGTGTCTAGGGGACAGGAACCACACCGGAGCAGAGATTCTTGCCTCTCTGCAGGGACAGGCCCAGAGGTAGTTCACATCACGCCAGCTGGAGCCAGGAATGGTGGTGTGCGATAATGGCTCAAACCACCTGTCCGCCCTTAGACAGGGAAAGTTGACACGTGTGCCATGCCTGGCACATGTCCTCAATTTGGTGGTGCAGCATTTCCTAAATACGTACCCAGGGTTGGAAGATGTGCTAAAGCTGGCCAGAAGAGTCTGTAGCCATTTCAGGCGGTCATACTCAGCCAGTGCTCGATTGGCGGGAATTCCTCCTGCCCGTAAACCTCCTGATTTGTGACATGCCCAGTAGGTGGAACTCAATTTTGGCAATGCTGCAGTGGCTATACATGCAGCAGAGGGCCGTCAACGAGTACCTGTGTGAGTACGGCACGGCGACAGGCTCAGGCCATCTCAGCTTTTTTTCCCCACGCTAATGGCTAATCATTAAGGATCTCTGTTGTGTTCCTGCTGGAGCAGACTCTGCGTGACATTATGGACAGGGCACTGAATGAAGAGCAGCAGGAGGAAGAGGAGGACTTCCTTTCCTTCCCACTTTATCCAGACACCATCATTCCTATGTCACAGAACACACAGGAGGAGAGAGGGGAGGAGGATTCTGGCAGTTTCATAGGCTTCAAAGAAGAGGAAAACATGCGTCAATTTGTAAGCGATAGATTTCCAACCCCAGGACCCTTGGGAGTAGTATGCGGCTGGGAGGAGGAAGTTCCAGATGCTGTCATCCTGAGTGAAGCCAAGGAGTCTGCTTTTCAAGCCTCTGCAAATCTGAGGCGCATGGGTAACCTCATGCTTCAAAGCCTGCGAAAGAACCCAAGAATACGTGGCATAAAAGGAGAATGATCATTACTGGTTGGCAACCCTCCTTGACCACCGTTATAAGGGGAAGGTCTCAGAACTCATCCTGTCCCCACAGAGAGTGCAGAAGATAAAATCTCTTGAGGACACGTTAAAGAGGATTTTATTGAACATTTTTCCCGACTTCAGTAGGTTACAGTGTCTAGGAAAATGTCGTTTTGAGTCTTCTGTTGGTCAAGAGAGGAGCGTTGGAGAAGGCATCTGCCTAAGTGATGCGTTTCATAATTTTAATAGTCCTAGCCACCCAGGGCTGTCAGCTTCCACATCCATCGGCAGCATCTGCATCACATGGTGGACGATTACTTCAGGGCCAAAACAGAGATGGAGAGCTTTCCAGCTGACGATTGTTGATAAAAACAGTATCATTAGTAGTAATCAGCATGGGTTTACAAAAGGTTGTTCTTGCCAAACCAACCTGTTAACCTTCTACGAGGAAGGGAGCTGCTACCTGGACAAAAGTAGGCCCATGGATGTGGTGTATCTGGATTTTGCAAGAGCACTTGATACAGTGCCCCACAAACGCTTAATCTACAAACTGAAGTCTGTAGGCATGGACCATAGGGTTTGCTCTTGGATAGAAAACTTGCTACGTGGGTGCGTCTAATGGGTGGTGTAAATAATGTGTACTCAGAATGGTAAGTGGGGTACCCCAAGGCTTTGTCCTGGGATCAACTCTGTTTAATCTATTTATAAATGATGGATGAGATAAATAGCTTGATCTCAGTGTTTGGTGATGATACAAAAATAAGTAGAACAATAACAGCACAGCAAGATATAGAAACCTTACAAGAGGATTTGAAAAAAAAAAAAAATAATGGAGTGGGCAACTAGATGGCAAATTAGGTTTAACATTGAAAAATGTAAAATAATGCACTTGGGGGTTAAAAAGTTTCTCATTAGGAGGAGAAGCTCTGGGGGATTCCAGGGTGGAAAAGGATCCGGGCATTCTAGTAGAAAACAGACAGAGCAATAGCATGTAATGTCAAGCTGCAGCAGTCAAAGCCAGCAGAATATTACCATGCATTAAAAAGGGGATTTACTCCAGAGATAAATCAATAATTTTGCCACTTTATAAAACTCTGGTTCAGCCACATCTGGAGTATTCTGTCCAGTTCTGGTCACCAATGCTCAGAAAGGATGTGCTGGAACTAGAGAGAGTTCAGAGAAGGGTAACAAAATGAATAAGGGAGCTTGAGGACCTCAATTATGAGGAACTACTACAAGCACTAAATGTATTCTCCCTGGAGAAGAGATGCTTGAGAGGAGATATTATAGCGATTTACAAATACCTCAGGGGTGATCCCAGTGTAGGTAGAAAACTATTCAGTCCTAAGGAGTGTAATAAGACACAGGGCCACACAATGAGACTGGAGGAGAAGCGGTTTAACCTTAAGCTGCGTAGGGGGTATTTCACTGTCAGGGCAGTAAGAATGTGAAACTCTCTTCCACAATTGGTGGTGTCAGCAGGAAGTATTGATAGTTGTAAAAGACTCTTGCATGTGTATCTTAGCGAACACACACCGTAACAGGTTGAACTGGATGGATTATTGTCTTTATTTAACCTTACCAACTATGCAACTATGTGGGCACTTGTAGAGAGAGCCATAGATACAACTGATGAAATCACATGTATTGTGCTCACAGATGGAAATACAGAGAAGGGACAACAGGCTCCATTAGAAAGAGGAGCTCCTCCAGTGCATGCTTGAGCTTCCTATCTGATAGACTTGATCGGCATCCCACCAGCCAACTGAAACAATGCACAGCCTGCACCGGGAACTAGTTACTGTCAGGATCTCCAGGTGAGAAACGTTGCGACAGAGTCACAAAAATACGTGCCTAAAGCCCAGTTTTGGTCAAGTAGGAATTTTAACCACTTACCGACCATGCTATAGCCGAATGACGGTATTGTAAAATAAATGTAATCGCAAGCAGTTTCGGAGTGCCGATTCATATTTTTTTAAATTTCATAGCTGAATGGCGGCTACAGCACGGAAGGCTAGTTCTGGGAAGCCATCCTATGATGCCCTTCCCATGATCTTGCTTACCACACGTGCAGGCGGCGCACTCTGTGATCACAGTGTCTTCCAGACACTGCTGATCACAGATTGAGGAGCCAATCAGCAGTTCTTTACCACATGATCAGATGTGTTCAATCACAGCTGATCACAATGTAAACAGAAGCCGGTTATCAGCTTTCCTTTCCTCAAGCTGACAGCATGGGGAAGGAAGGAGAGAGCCAATAACTGGCTTCTGTAAAAGGTACATGTACACTAATAATCAGGGCACTGATTATCAGTGCAGTCCAAACAGTGCCCACCAGTGCTGCCAATCTGTGCCCACTAGTGCTGCCAATCAGTGCCCACCAGTGCCTCCTCATCAGTGTCACCTATCAGTGCCGCCTATCAGTGCCCATCAACGCTGCCTATCAGTGCCCATCAGTGAACACTATCAGTGCCCATCAGTGCACCCATCAGTGCCCATCAATGACGCCTATCAGTGCAGCTTCATCAGTATCTCCTCATCAGTGCCCACCAGCGCCACCTCATCAGTGCCCATCAGTGTAGCCTATTGTTTCCCATCAATGCCCATCAGTACCGGCTCATCAGTGCTGCCTCATCAGTGCTCATCAGTGCCACCTCATTAGCACACATCAGTGAAGGAGAAAAATTACCTGTTTGCAAACTTGTATAACAAACTATGAAAAGTAAATTATTCTTTCAAAATTTGTGGTCTTTTTTAAATTTATTTATCAAAAAATAAAAAACCCAGAGGTGATTAAAGATTACCAAAAGAAAGCTCTATTTGTGTGGAAAGAAAATGATAAAAACTTAGTTTGGGTACAGTGTTGCATGACCGCACAATTGTCATTCAAAATGCGATAACACTGAAAGCTGAAAATTGGCCTGGCCAGGAAGGGGGTAAATGTGCCTGGTAGGCAAGTGGTTAAATAGTGCATTGTGCATCAATTATCTTACTTCTCAGACTTGATTCCAAACACCTCAGCCCAAGACCAGCCATACATGGAGCAAATTCCTTTCCTGCAACCACTGCAAATTTGCTTGATTCTCCCGTCAACACAGACAGTGTTGATGCCGGAATCCCTCCTGCCCAGCCATTGTCTTCTCCCGGCCGGGGAGGACGGGGGAAGCCATCCCCGTTGGGAGAAGTCAGTGAATATCACTAGCAGCTATAGCAGTCGCTAGCGATAATCGCAAGAGAATCTGGCAGGCTGATTGTACCCAAGTCAATTTGGTATATTCAGCCTGCCCATTAACGGTTCAAATCTCGGTCGGTTCCTGCTGAAAGAGATTCAAACCGTGTATGGCAGGCCAAAGCCATCTTGCAGTGTAATGGATCATGTAACATCACAGTTTCCTTTATGAACCAAGCTAATTTGCTGCCCTGGGGGCTGGACATTTTTTCCTGTTCTTTATCTTCTTGGACACGTGTCTCCTTACCTCCCCAGTGAGTTTTCATGCCTCTGGAGCCTATCAGAAAGGACCTGCCCACTGGAAGTTTCGCCTTCACCAATAGAAGAAGATGTTCACATCATGCACACAGTGATGTGGACACTCAAAGAAAGAACACAGGAAGTAAATAGAAGAGAGAAGGATTGCCATGTGACCATGGTTTCAGGTAAGTAAAAGGAGCAGTTGGATATATTTTTCTTTTTTCATACTACCAGTTAGTTTGTCTTTAATACAACTGTATAAAGTGAGACCTGATGCCAAATATACAGAAAAATTTATTTTGGATTTACATACTGTAGCGCCCACATAGTGATAGGTGCTTTTTGTAGTTGATTTTTGCTAGGAGAGGCAAATTTAGTCAGGTCTGACGGAAAGTGCAGGCCTGAATGTTTTAATTTGGGCAGGGGAATGGCCCAGGGAGCGCTGGAGATTGCAGGAAGGAATACCCCTTGGATACTCCTCCCTTTTGTTTCTAGAAGGCTCTGGGAGAGAAGAGGAGGTGTCCCTTTCTGCAGTATGTTAAGGAGCCCTGACCAATCCCCAACTTGGATTGGCAGGTCCCCTAATACTGTGATCTGCCCATCTGGGGGAGGAGAATGTCGGGTGGAAGAGTGGAGATGTAGCTGAGGTTGTGGAGGCCTCACCAGGGAGCCCCCAGTTGGGGGGGGGGGGGGGGCTTGAGGCTTGGTGGCTCGAGTGCAGCCAGGAGCGGAGTTGGATTCGGGAGCAGCACAAGGGAGCAGGAGGATAACAGAAAGGCTACTGAAAGACTCTTTAAAGGATCCACCGGTGTCAGTGAGTGACAGACCCTGGGAACTGGACAGAAAGGCTGGAGCAGGCTGGGAGGAGACAGTGGACAGTCTATGGAAGTTGGAGAGGCCAGTCAAGGGAAGGAGTGTCACTGGACAGAGAGGTAGGCCAAAGGAACAGTAGTCCATTGGGACCTGGCTAGCACAGTTGTACTTAGCTACAATCCGAGGGCCCATGGCCCTTGCCTATAATGGGGGGTCCGGAGGCCCTGCTGATACAGTGCAGGCCTCACCATCTGCTAGCTAGGGTGGAGGAAGAGGAAATGGAGGCCTGATAAATTTCCTTTCAGGCCTAACAGTGAAGAAGCAAGAGTTGTGCAGGAGAGAAGGAAAAGTAGTGTAATGGACAGCAAGTGTCAGTGCTGGAGGAAGAAGGAGAATGTATACGGAGTAGTATACAGTTTGGTCTCATGATCTTTAATTCTTTGGGCATCCCACAGCCATCCCTTTACCTATCCAAGTTTATTCCTTCAATAAAACAACAAAATAATGTACCGGCCTGTTCTGTGACTTCGGATGCATGGAAAATTGTGTGATTGAGGGCAGAGAGACAGGTGAACCACATCTACCAGCCACCTCTAAGGGGGCCATTGGGTACAAAACACTTTAACCCAGCAAGATAATGCATGTTGCACACCACACCACTCTAAGACTTTATTGATGCTTTTTTCTCCTATAGGAGTTTAGCAACAGCAAAAATGAGGTAAAAAGCCACGTTTTTGCATACACGTTCATGCATGTTTATGTGTGTTCATGTGCATTTCCGCATCTGGCATTAATGCATTTAAATGGCCAGAATCCTGTCCATTAAAATGCATGAATGTGGAAATGTGCCTAAATGTGCCTAGCGTTAAGAATTTTTTATGCTTAAAAGCCCTTCTACTGAACACACATGTGATGATTTTTTTCTACCTCTAAACTCTTATGTATTCATGGACACATAAGTTAACATGGAGGGGCCTTTAGAGGTAGAGAAAAATCTCAAACGCCTGTAAATTCACTCTTTTATACAGAGGCCAGAAATGACAACCTGTATTTTTTTTTACTTATAATAGGTGTAATTTTATAATGTATTACTCAATTTTGTTCCTATCTTCTAGTCCCCTTTCATATATAACTGCTGTTATATCTTACTGCTCCTTCTCATCAATTTAAACAGTCTGTCCACCCCTCCCTCCCTCTAGTTATCTGCCTAACTATATGCTAATAAAATTATACATAAATCCAGGCCATTTTCAATATGCGGTGCCCTCATCTAACAACATTGCAGAGTTATGTGTTACAACAAGGCCTATATTTAACATTTGAACATATTGCTCTTGAAATACCTGAAACATCACAGCCTACAGGCTCTTTCATTTATACTACAGAAAGCATTTCCTTTTCCCTTTTTACATTTTGGGTGTAAATACTAAACATGTGAAGTCTTTCAAAGAAGCTAATTAGCTGGCTCTGGGTAGACTTTAATATGGGTTAAATAGGTCAGTAAATCTGAAATGCAATAATAACATTACTAATAAAGTGTAAGTGTAGGCCAATATAAAAGACCCATTTTTAATCCAGGTATGTATTTATTTAACCACCTCCCACCCGCGCCATAGCCGAATGACGGCTACAGCGCGGCTCTAAAATGCCGGGAGGACGTCAATAGTCGTCCTCCCATTTGGCTCGTGCTGGGCGCGCTCCCGCGGGCGCGAGCGGCGCACACACGTGCCACCGCACACTGCGGGAGCGTGCCCGCGGGTCGGGCGGACCCGATGTCCGCCGGAGACCCGCGATCTCCTTTCAGAGAGGAGGAACGGGGAACCGCCGAAGTAAACACGGCGGTTCCCCGTTCTGTGAATGGGACATGACAGATCAACTGATCCCTGTCACTGGGATCAGTTAGATCTGTTATGTCCCGACCAGCCCCGCCCCCCCACAGTTAGAACACACCCAGGGAACATTGTTAACCCCTTCACTGCCCCCTGCTGGTTAACCCCTTCATTGCCAATGACATTTATACAGTAATCAGTGGACATTTAAATTTCTGATCGCTGTATAAATGTCATTGGTCCCAAAAAAGTGTCAAAAACGTACGACATGTCCGCCCCGATATCGCAGTACCGATAAAAATCGCAGATCGCCGCCATTACCAGTAAAAAAATAAAATAAAAACGCCATAAATCAATGTCCATAGTTTGTAGGCGCTATAACTTTTGCGCAACCCAATCAATAATCGCCGATTGCGATTTTTTTTACCAAAAATATGTAGAAGAATAAATATTGGCCAAAACTGCTGAATAAATTTGGTTTTTTATTTTTTATTTTTGGATATTTATTATAGCAAAAAGTAAAAAATATTGTTTTTTTTCAAAATTGTCGCTCTTTTTTTGTTTATAGCGGCGATCAGAAATGACGCAGAGGCGATCAAATAGCAGCAAAAGAAAGCTCTATTTGTGGGAAAAAAAGGACGCAAATTTTATTTGGGTACAACGTCGCACGACTGCGCAATTGTCATTCAAAGAGCGACATCGCTGAAAACTGAAAATTGGTTCAGGCAGGAGAGGGGTTTAAGTGCCCAGTAAGGAAGTGGTTAAAATACTAAAATGTATGCTCTGTTGTAAGCTACTATTTGCCAAATTCTGATCAGGCACACTTTATGTCCAAGTTGTTGCGGGCACTATCACCCCACCTGGAAGGACAAGTTGTTTTTGGGGGACACATGAATTTGGCCCTGGACGTATCCCAAGACAAATCTAACCCCTCGCCCTCATCTCTCAAAAGGGCCCCTAAGGCTGGAACACGGGTAGCAAAAATGTTGCATTTCTCCAATTTCGTGGATGCGTGGCGGGAACAGAACCCAACGACCAGGGATTATACCTTTTACTCGTCCCCACACGCCACCTACTCGCGCATAGATCATATTTTCGTCTCGCACACCCTGGTCCCAAGTATACTTAAGGCCAAGATTAAAGAAACGGCCTGGTCGGACCATGCCTTGGTCACAGTCAGGTTTGCAACCCTATCAGGGCCTCCCCGCTCTAATCAGTGGAGACTCAATGAATCTCTCCTGTCAGACCCATCCTGGTATGGGGACATAAGGATTAGCTTGAAACAGTATTTTGGCGATAACGTCTCAGGAGACGTATTTTTCGCACCATAAGACGCACTTTTTTCCCCCCAAAAAGTGGGGGAAAGTCTCCCTGCGTCTTATGGTGCGAATACCTGAAAAAAACCCCGCCCCCCCCCTCATCGTCGCCGGGAGCCCGCATTACACTGCGGACTCCCGGAGACCATAGAGCGCTGCTCTGCTCTGATCTCACACAGTGAGAAGACAGAGCAGCCACAGTACTTCATTTGGCCACTGGGGCTTCATTCGGCCCCAGTGGCCAAATGAAGTACTGCGGCGGCTGGAGCTGCTCTGTCTTCTTTCTCAATGGGATCTGGCTGCAGAGTGGAGCTCCACTAGGCGCAGGGTGATGACATCACAGCGCGGGTGGCGGGAGATATGAATCTCCCTCTCAGCTCTGTCAGGCTGTATTTCATGGGACTGGTATGTGCTGTATTTCATGAACACTGCTATGGGCTGTATTTCATGGGACTGGTATGTGCTGTATTACATGGATCTGGTATATGGCTGTATTTCATGGATCTGGTATATGCTGTATTTCATGGATCTGGTATATGGCTGTATTACATGGATCTGGTATATGCTGTATTTCATGGATCTGGTATATGGCTGTATTACATGGATCTGTATTGTGCTGTATTTCATGGATCTGGTATATGGCTGTATTACATGGATCTGGTATATGGCTGTATTACATGGATCTGGTATATGTTGTATTACATGGATCTGGTATATGGCTGTATTACATGGATCTGGTATATGGCTGTATTACATGGATCTGGTATATGGCTGTATTACATGGATCTGGTATATGCTGTAATTCATGGACCTAGTATATGGGTGTATTTCATGGATCGGGTATATGGCTGTATTTCATGGATCTGGTATATGGCTGTATTTCATGGATCTGGTATATGGCTGTATTTCATGGATCTGGTATATGGCTGTATTTCATGGGACTGTTATATGGCTGCACTGGTAAATATTTTAGTACACCATTTGGTTCAGAATATTTTTTTTCTTGTTTTCTTCCTCTAAAACCTAGGTGCTTCTTATGGTCAGGTGCGTCTTATGGTGCGAAAAATACGGTATCTCCTGTGATGGTTTGGGCAGCCCATAAGGCAGTAGTGCGGGGGAAACTAATCCAATTGTCATCTCAGCTATGTAAATCCAGGAGGGAACATATCTAGGCGCTAGACACCAAGTTACAAAACCTGGTCCGATTTCACAAACGTTCGGCAGACCCCGCTGCGCTACGGCAAATAGAGGACACTAGGGAGGAGCTCAACCTAGCGTTGACCACGAAGGCAGAGAAAAGTGTCCGTTGGGCCTCCACTAAATTTTATATGTATAGGGACAGAATAGGGACCTTACTGGCTCACAAATTGAACCCACGCATTAAACAGTTTGCGATGCCCAAAGTCCGCTGTTTAGACGGCACCATTCCCAGGACCCCAGTAAAGTCATTGAGGCATTTAATAAATTCTATACCTCCTTGTACAAGGTCCCGGGGGTGAGGACCCTCAGGCATGTGATAGATACTTGGATTCCATCGCGTTACCCAAAATCTCACAACAATACAGGACTTGAATGGAAGCCCTTTTTAAGGAGAGGGAAGTGCTGGAGGCGCTCAAATCTACTAAAACGGGTTCGGCCCCGGGTCCGGATGGTTTATTACCGCAAATTTCAAGGCATGTTAGTCCCCCACATGGTCAATTATTTTAACGCGAGTCCCACCTGGATCATCTCTCCCATAAGGCCTATATAACAGTGATCCTGTAAGCGGGCAAATACCCCGGAGAGGTAGAGAACTATAGGCAAATATCGCTTATAGATAATGACATAAAGCTGTTCACTAAAGTATTGGCCAATAGATTATCAGCCTTTATTAATGAATATATCCATGGGGACCAGGTGGGCTTCATCCCGGGTCGTTAGGGGCCGGATCAGGTTTGCAGAGCGGTGGATGTGATCTCCCTCTTGCGGTCTGACTGGTCGGGGGGTCCCCCTCAGAAAGGGATGCTCCTATCGATTGGCAAAAAGCATTTGACAATGTCTACTGGGCATACATGTTGAAGGTGCTAATAATAAATAGTGAATACTGCGCTAAAATAAAATTCAGTGAGTGAACTTAAACAACAATATATATTATATATGTGTATACTATATAAATAAGACTGTATAATTAAAATATATAATACAGTGCAAAAATATGTTAAAATGAAAACATGACAGCTGCTGCTTTGTTAAAATCAAATAATAAAAAAGTCACACTTCTATAATCCAGCGTTTAGCAGCGCTTTCAAACACAACAAACAAAGTGCCAGTGCTAAAAAAAGAGTTCTTTAAGGTGCGAATATAGCATAGAAAATCTTGCAGAGAAAAATCTTCTACTTAAATCTTCCACCTTATTTCACCACGTGTTGTTAGAAATTTAAGATTGGAGGCTCACCACAACTCAGAGTAAAAAACGCCTTGATCATATATCCAAATGGAATCTGCAACACACCATCACAACGGAGGACTGCACAACTCCAACCCCACAAGCTCAGCAGGGCAGATCAAATCACACGTTCTCCAGGGTTCCCTTTGAGTAGTTTCAGCTGGCACACTCCAACAGCTCTTATTCAGAGCGTCATACGGGGAAAAAAATCAAAAAGAAAAACCCCTCATAGTGTATCACTTTAAAACAAGATCTTTTAATAAAAACAAAAGTATTGCGCTTACATCAAAGACAT